>MU912491.1:5207-35149 GCA_036418165.1 Cooperia oncophora
ATGAAGCACCAGCAGCTTCAACCAGGCTACCTGACCAACAGTATCTTGTGAAAGTAAAGCCTTGAACAGAATCTTTGAGAAGGAACGACCAAACATATCATCTCGCATTTCTTCATCGTGACGGGCGATGTCCTCGTGTTCATTGCCAATTCAGCAGAAAACGAAATGATCGGAATGCTATTTCTACCGAAATTTCTCGTTAACCCACCATGGCTGGAATTTCCTGTTTCGAAACATTTCCCAAAGCTTTTTTCGTTGTTCTTCCTATTCGATCTTTCCGTTCTATTGTGCCGGAAGGTTTTCGTTATGAAAACATCTGTTATATAAGGACTGTTGAAGGTTTTTTTCGGTTTCTGTCTAATTGTGCCATTCCGGATTGCTCAACTTGGAAACTTGTAAATGTACGCTTTCCGAATTTTGGAGCTGAAATCCGCTCCGGATGCTCCTTTTAGGGAATCAAGAAATAATCCTTTTCGATAAACAAAACCAGTCAATCGATCCCTATCTGGGATGAGTCACATATTCCGTTTCCCTTCAGGACTGTGATGCACAATGACCTGAGACCAAGCAACCGTTCGAGTCGGCGTTTTTGGAAGGGTACATGGTTAGTGGAGGGCAAGTCTGGTGCCAGCAGCTGCGGTAATTCCAGAATACCGTTGTGGTTAGTGGAGAAACTTGTCCCTGCACCACTTACACCCTGATAATCCCTATCAGTGAAAATTACTGCAATACTTACTGCTCTGGCTAGTTCTCATCAATTCATAGCATTAGTAGGGGATAATTTCGCAAATGGGCCGAGTTGCTGCAACTGAAAATGTAGAAGCCCTGAGGGCATTAAACGAAACGAAGAGCCTTGGGAAACCCATTGTGAGAGTTGCACTTCGAATGGGAGCTGGGCTTTCCTACTCTCCAAACAGATTCATTCGCTTCTCGAATCTTATTCGCTCCGTCCTTTTTTCCTCTCCTTCTTTTTTTCTGTTGTCATAGGATCTTGCTTGACGTTGCTCGAGTTGTTTCGGCACCCTTGTGCAAATCCCATCAAGGGGATCAAATCTCGTCATGGCGGAAGCAAATCGAAATATCCGGCGAGGAAAATTTTCATCTTTACGGTTCCCACTGCGAACTTACAGGGCGAAATCTGTTTTGAACTTAACAGCGCTCCAACGATTGGCGATGCGGCGCTGTTAAGCGGTGCAGCCGCGGTTGCGCGACAGAAACGTCGGGTCGCAAAGTATGAATACTGCCTAACAGTAGATGTAAGAGAAGGGTCGTGGCGGAGAAGTGCCTTAGGGTGCATGTTGTACTGACATCGCCATCCGCCCTCTCTTACCCATGTCGTCCCTGTTCCTTTGGGTGCTGCTCTACACGGCTTAGGCTGGCGTATATAACGATAAAAACAACAAATGAAAATTTATCAATCTCCTATTACGACCCCATGATGCATGAGGATGAGGGGCCTTGACATCGACATACAAATAATATTTCTCGTATTTCGTACAAATATTATTTCTCGTTTTCCTGATTGATTCTGTTCTATTTCTATGATGAACGCAGTATGATCACATCCTTACAAGGAATCCCCCCTGATGACATCCTTACAAGGTCCTCTTTGAAACTGTTGACGTTTCCTGTGAATGTGATTTCCTGTTCGTAATTGAGGATCCTTGAGGGCACGTTCTTCCCATCGCAGGGCTCGTTTTGTGAAAGCGGAATCCTATTTCCGTAGAGCGAGCTCTCTACTTCAGAGCTCAGCCAACTTTTCTAGCTGTAGTCCGTTAGGCGCTAAAGGAAGCGAAGGGTTCTGGAAACCCCATTTCTCAGATTCTCTCGCTACTTTACGGGTTTTCGAGACTTTCTGTGCTGTTCTCTAATTGGTACTGCTCTTAAATCTCATGTCGTGGTTGGATATATACCAGTTCGTAGATTTCTACAATATTCGTCCTTTATTTTCACGTCAACGAGTATTCATGGGAGAAATTTCCAGATGTGGTCAGCATGGCTGATTGTGATCTACACAATCACTTGTTTACTGGTAATAGGAATCCTAGCTATTGGTGTGTGGTTTGTACGAGTGGATATACAGCGATCGAAGATGATATCAGGTAAGCAAATCTTGAATGGGCAATAAGATTTCAAAATTGGCACTGACGTGCGATCGTTAGAAGAATCATGTGGGTATGCTGATCATAGTCAAGCGTGTATCGTGGAATTGGCGACGTGAGTGCCGTATCTGAGTTGGCGGGAGGAGAGGAGTGGCATGTGCAGGTGTCAATAATGACGAAGCAGTGCTAAGTTTTGTGCGGCATTGCTATCGCATTTGCGCAGTGTTGCGAAGCAGTTTCTCCGTTGAGGTTGTCGCAACGGAATTGATAACAAATTAAAAACGTGTAAATAGACTTGCACCCTACTATAAGTTACATTCCTGTTAGTAAAAACGAGGAACCCGTAGTCGGCCCAGAATTGTTTGATCTTCATATGAACGTTGCTGCGATTATTATGGAAGTCAAGTGGATGGCGGGTGTTGGAGCCAGACAAAAAGGTCTGTAAAACGGTTCCAGAGCACTCCGAAGACCGGAAAAAGTGGATTAAGGTCAGCAGAGGGTCGCCGGTGAGGATTGTGGGGCACAAACATTGGGGCGGGGCCTGCTCCGAGGTGGGCGGAGTCAGACGAAGAATCTGTAAAATAGCTCAAGAGTACTTCAGACACCGGAAAAAAGTGGAGTACAGAACAAAAGGCGGATATCAGTTGAGTCTAGAAATATGTGAAAGAAAATACGCGCGGCGAAGCCGGGCCGTATCAGAAGGAGGCGCGCCGGCGTTAGCCGGCGAGCCGACTGGTATCATATAAGGCCCTTGTTCCTTTATAAAAAAAAAGTTTGTCTTTATAGACAAACTTTTCGATGATCCCGTGGTCCTTGCCATAAGTGTGTTTATACCTATATCTATGTCGCTATGAATGAGATGAATAGGTCTGCAGTTGCGTGCCACTTTCTCCGCTCGAAGTACACAGAAAGGGGGTTGGAGGGTAGTGACACTCGAATGCTGCCTCTGCCCCGCACTGGTCGCCGCATGCTAGCCACACTCCTAACCGTAGCTAAAGCACTGCTTATCTGCGCGCTATTCTCTATTGTTCTCTATTGCTGAGTAGGCGTTTCGCTGCGGAATCTTGGCATCGAATCCATTGGCGCACCCTTTGAGCAGGGAAAGTGGCACATTACAGCAGCTGCAAATCATTACCGTCGCACGTGACATGAACCGTCCTTGGAGGTGTGGGACTTTAAGTTGTGTGTTGGTTTGTCGGAACTCGCAGGGGAATGTGTTGGTTTGTCGGAACTCGCAGGGAAAAGACGGCACTTTGCTCATTGAGTGGACCATTAAAGCGCGGTCCACACATTATACCAGGCACATGGAAGATAATGCAAAATATTCGGTCTCTCTATCTATGAACAGGAGTGAGTTCTCCTATTCAGACTCACGGTCACGTAAAGGTGAAGCGATCCGTCATCACTGTCGAGCCTAAGACTGTCTGCAGTATTTGCGTCATTCCGGGATAGCTGCCTTATTTCTGGTCACTTACACTCAAACACGGATGAGTCACTGCATGCATGCACTTCTTTCCCGAAGATAAGGGTGGAGAGGGGGCTTTGCTTCGTACTTCTCTTGGCGGCACTTTTGACAGTTGTAACCATGTCGTTGTCTAGCACAACATAAGATGGCAAATTGTCTCAAATGAGAATAACCTACGAAAATGGAATCCTATGCCATGTTCAGAATGAAGTGCGCAGCTTCGCCTTCACAATATACGGGATATGGAGTGTACGTGCAGTTTCCAGAGCGTCGCTCCAATGTAGAAAACAATCTGCCGATCTTTTTAGGCAACGCGCAAAATGAATTTTCGAACACTCGATAAACAAGGTGTCGTTTCTTTATTGCCCCACACGCTCCCTCCCCTCCAGCAAAAGCGACGCCGAATCGTCGCTGCGGAATGTGTCGTATTTGTGGCACGTGATCGGTGAGGACCTCCCAGCCCCCCTCCGTCCTAACTCTAGTTTCTTTGAGGAAAACCTAAAATGTTTGAAAAATGCCATGAAGTTGAGAAAACTCAGAAAGATGGTATGAGTGATTGAAGGGGGTCGCACCAGAAGGAACCATTCGGGGGGGGGGGGGAAGGGCGTGCTGGCACCGCTCTCTCACATATGACGATGCTGTACCCTGTCCGGAGCGTAAGTGGCAACAAGGATGAGGGATGAGATTGTAGTTGTTTCTTCTTGAACTGTACACGAGGTTATCAACGATCTTTATTAGTGGCTGACGTTTCGGTGAGTTCACCTTCTTCGGAGCCTGAAAGGGTGGAAGTCAATTTATGATCTATTCGACCAAATGCCTTACTACCCCACAGAGACCTTCGACCCCATCCTAGCCATCACGCAACCAATCAGGAAGAGGATTACCGTACCTGCCAGATCCACTAGGCCAGCTGCGAGAAGCACAGTCCAGGGAGCTCTCGAACCGATCGCATTCAGGGGCCCGTAGGGAACGCAAGCCTTATATACGGGGTTAACTCCCGCGTAATTGATAGACATTCTCCCCTCCGGTTCATTTTGGGATCCCTGACCTGGATCCAAAATGCCTCGAGGGTTTTGCGTGCGGCAGTTTGAATTTCTTGCTCCAGGACCTCTACCGTGACCCCGAAGTCGACCCCGCCATGGGCATTTACCCTGTGGCAACCCAGCGCAGTGGACACCCGTGACCTAGTTTCCTGCTAGTGCAGTTTATTGAGAGTCAAACATGGCGTCTAGTTCGCAAGGGAAGAGATTGCTTCTGAAAAACCGCACCAAAACAGGTGGTTTGTTCTGTCAATTACTCATACAAACCACTCTTATTTCGTCAACTCCGAGAAAATGCCGGCTCACTGCATGGTTGCATTTGATAGGCAATGGTCATGGTACAACCTAACCATCACCAGTGATTAGCTGTGAGCGCTATGTTAGACAGCATTTGTCATATATTTTATGCTTCGATAAACATGGTATTTATTTTGGCGTTTACTTGATAGTGGGTGAAACAGCAGTCACCAAAGATTTTCTTTCTGTTGCACAGTGGGATTGTTATATCTAGCGATGATTATTGGGCATTATGAATGATTTTTTTAGAAAAATACGTCGACACGAAGAAAGCGACAATCGTCTAGCATTTCGGTTTCGAGCACCTCAAGCCCGGCCTTCCCTGTGATACTCACTTCGTGCCTCACATTCGCCTGTACATAAATGAAGATTCCTTATGACTACTGATTTCTGTGTACACTTAAAAGTCATCAAAGAACAAAAATAGGAAAATCAAGTTAGGACTACTAATATTACAGATAGGGTGTAAAATTGCACAAGTTTGTAAATACGCAAAGCAAGCAATACAAGGCCCGGAAGGCAAAGATGAAGAACTGAAATAACTTTTCGAGCACGGGGGAACTGCGATATACTTTAAATTGGACACTGACGATCACAGTGCTCGGGAAGTTAGCCGGATGTGGGCTCATGGGCTCACCCAGTCGCGACTGATTGCGGCAATATGAATAAATCGACTCTAATGTAGCACCTTCCGCCACAATGTTTTGTTTTTTTACCAAATTCTGTTTTTCATCACACAATGTGGAAATTCTTGTATTCGCTTACTAAAAGCGTTACGAGGTAGCCCTTGCAGTAAAGACACTTCCTGCGATCAAGCGATCAGCAAAATTCCTCCGTGCATTTGGCATCGTTGTCCGCACTCGCAGAGAATATACCACTTTCGTCACTAAAAATGGCGAGATAACGAAGCTAGAGACGCGTGAGTTTTGCAACAGGTGCAACCGCGCTGCAACTGTAACTCTGCAAGACAACGGCTCATAAGCGGAACGGCGGGAGTTACGTGACACCCTTGAACTTTTGTGCGTGGTCCTGTTACGAAACCCTGTAACGCAGACGGATAGAGGGCAGCGGCTGCCAAAGCATCGAAACGTGCAAGAAACATATGGCGAGCCAGGAAACGGGCTTTTTCAAGGGAGGGGACTCCGGGGTGGGTGAGCTACTTGTAATCGGTGACGCTTTTTTCTTTACTGATGGAGTTTGATGGACTACTGCTTTATGGCTGAGCACTTTCTACCTATTGCACTTGGTCACGGAAATTGTCTTGAATAGCTTCAAGCTTGGAAGCAAGTTCAAAATGTAATCGAACATGGCACGCAAAATTGAGAACAGATCAACGCTTTTTTACGGTGCCCTACGATTTCAGGATCTGTGGCACATCGTCATTTACATGAAAGGAGGAGCTAGCAGAAGTTCGGTGACACTATAAAATGGTGAAATCATATTGAGTTGTTCCGATAAAGCTCTGAAGAAGATGCTCTTCTTCTGGCTCAAGTGAGCGCTGGTGGACCTTTTCACATCTCCACGATGGAGCAACGCGTTTGGTACTTGATTTGCCCATTTACACGCATGTTTTGTATGGTTCCATATGATGAAGCGATGCTGCGACGGTACACTCCAGATCCCAAAGATAAAAAGCGTGGCTGCACATTTCATACAGCATGGTAGAGGCTGCGCTCTGGTGGGATCTTGCTGTAATGGGGCAGTTGAAATCAACTCTTTGTCCAGCACAGACAGGATGGCAGTCGTTACAAATGGAAATGCCCCAAGAACAACTCTCCCTATGCCATACTCATAAGAGTTGAACCCTCCCCATTAGTTTTTTATGGTCTGTGTACGTTGATGGGCCACCGCACCTCTTTTCTTTTGGCTGTCTGCTGACCTAGCAGTACGTTACTAGGCAGGGACTGGCGGCAGGAAGAAAGATGAATATGCAATCTGATTCTAAAAATCTCCGTCTATCAGGAATGTTATTGCCATAAGGGAAGAACAATAAGTATATATTTGAACACTGACCGTCCTTCACGGCAATACGGGGGAATCACTAAAATGAGATTTTGGTTGTCTTTCTCGTCGCTTGAAGCTTTTACGTCAGCTCAAGGAAGTCCCTTTCCAGTCAGTTTTGTAACCCAAAAATGCTGCGAGACTGATGAACTGAAACCAAATCCTATACACATGAATGACCACCATGGACTGATGCATCACATACTATAGGATAATAGTGTATCGAGGCTAACGCTCAGGAACAAAGAACCAAAAAACGAAATGGAACGACTGTTCGGTGATCGTTGCGAGCGTTGCCTACAACGATGGAGAAAGGGAAATGTGGAGCAGTACGAGGAAAGAATGACGAATGCTTGGCATTGGTACAGTGACTATTACATTGAAAGGAGGGTTCACTCCATACCGTAATCATCTTTCATCAATAACCTCATTGAGAACCATTCGAAGCGCCCTACTACTGCATGCAGGAGTGCACAGAGCAAAACGATTCAGGGATGGTGGAGGTGAAGTGATGAGGATCCTTCAAAGAGTAATCCAAAAGTTTGCTCAAATCTCACGTAGGTTAATGAGGGGTTCACGCAATCCGGAGAAAAAAAAGCATACAAAAGGATAAATTTTGACGGTACTTCTGGGACCTGACGCCGAGCCCCCCCCACGTACTTCTTGTAATGTGTTACGGGTAGTGGTGCACATTTATGAACCTGTAGCCACTAGGTGATTCTTCAATAAAAAAAGGCAGAAAGCTATCAATAATGCTCCAAATAAACCCCTTCGGCAGTCGCGCATTTTCATAATATGAGTTTCTGGACTTGTTAGCAAATCAACACCCTGTGACCTCTGTGCAACCCCTCGGTCACAAATCGTTTCTTAACATTTAGTACTAATGGCAATCCAAACAGCACCAGGAGAAAAAGTATTGGTATAAAACATGACAGAAAATAGCTGGTGAAAACTCTATGTTAAAAATTAGAGTTCCGGTAAACAGTGCACCGGCGAACTCCCCGCTTATAAAATTTCATTGGCTTTGAGCAGCACCACAAGTATGTTGCTCTGGGCTGGTGGACTGGGCTGCTATAGATTGCTTATTTCTGAAAACTAAGAAAGAAAAGAAGAAATGTGCACGGAAAGCAGAACAACTCGGGAAGTAGCTAAAGTCATCGCTTTGGTGACGACGAGCACAAGTCGTTCTACGCTGCTGCAGGCAACAACGGCGGTAACTAATGCTGTGAACAGTTCTCGTGTAGGCAATATAGGCAGTATGAATGCAGGTGAAGCTTCCTACAGCTTAATCTTGTCTGTCGAAAGAGATACACCTCTGCGACTGCCGACTTGACTACCAAAAAAGCGGTGGACCTCCATGCATGTACAGTCCTCATCATTGCGGACCGGTGGGGCGTGTCAGCCAGAAGGAGTGCGCACACTGTTGAAGCCGTTCTCAGCCTTTTTGTTGAAACGCGTATGCGACAAAAAGTGGTAGAAAACGAGTAATACGAAGGATATAATACAGTAATGCACTTGCCCGCTTCAAAAACTGGTGCAGAACGACTTTGCCAAACCGCACCAAACGCAGCCGCACTGCCACGCCCCACCGGTCCGCAATGATGAGGACTGTACACATCGCTCGATCGCGAGGAATGTCCTTTAAGTTGCAGTCTTAGTACTCATTTCCTGCAATGGGACATAGGTGATCACCTAACAGACCCTCGACAGGTTGGCCCACTCTTGTTGGTTGCAATCACAAATCCCACCTCGTTCCCTAAGAGTGGGTGGCTTTCATGCTTACGAAGCTTTGACTTCCAGTTACAGAAATTCTGACTACGTGCGAAGTGTTTGTTCGAGAAAGAGAAAAGGGGTGAAGGTTGCCATGAAATGAATCAAATATCCTCAAGTTCTACCCGCTCGGAACCCATCAATTCAGTTCTCACAAAAATTTTAGACTAGTCTAAAATATCGTCCCTCACAATCCGAAAGTTCGCTAAGGAAACCGCCAGAAGGCCAAGTGTGAGCACCATCTAAGCGTGCTGCACTGCCACAAGAAACTGCAGTTCAACCTTACCGCTGGCAAAATCTACGTTCACTCAATCTGGATTAGGAAAAACGGGCTATTTGACGTTCAGGACATGCTGAAAGAGTATTGGTTCCTTCTTTACTGGCTCACGAGGCTGAGTCTTTGGTGGTCTTCATGGGAAAAGATGCCACCATCATAGCACTCGCAAGGGATGCTGAGTCCTTTTCTTCTCGACGTCTAGCTCTCCGTTTTGATAAGATCAATATAAACTCAAAAATTGAAAGGGTCGCAAAAAGAGTCCGAAACACCCTGTGTGTTCTCATCAACTCTAAAGAAGAACATTCATCAGCCCGTCGCGAAAGCAACGAGTTATAGGTTTGGTCTAACTCAGGGGGAAAACCTTGCTCTTCAAGACTCTGTGGCTTCCCTTCAAAAAGCTTCTTCCGAAGTCGAATGGGAATTTTTTTTGGAGGTGCGAGTGTGACACAAAAAAATGACTCACCTTCCTTTTTCTTAACGGTCTGTACGGCATCTGTAAGAATCATATGAAAGGACCTATGAAAGTCAATCATTCAAGGTGCAGATGCCATATCAGTGGCCAACTCCATATGGTTCACTGCATGGTGCATGACGTATGCGCCTAATTGGTAGCGCATGAACAGCAAAAACTACATGCCGTCAACACTTTACGAGCGCTCCGTTAACATATTTGACCACATCCGAGGAACCAGTCTTGAATCGCACTACCTGAAATGATGTCCTTCCTGACTTGAATTTCAAACATTCTTCACTTCACAAGTTGGAATCTATGCCCGATGCTTATGTCGTCAGTTATCGCTTTCTCTACTCGTATAATGGCTGTCGCAACGTCGGGCCACATATCGGGTTGGCATAAGTACAGTCCTCATCATTACGTACTGTCGGGGCGGCACAGCCGCGCTGCACTGTGACGCGACAGCGGCTGCGGCTCGGTGACGGTGAATCAGCTGATTTCGATGGAATTCGGCTGCAAATTCCCACTTTTTCAGCTCTTCAAGCTTCTAAAGTGGAAGGTGAGTTATTCTGACCAATTTAGAATTGTACTGACTCTGAATGAATCTGAAAGAATGTAAGCCATTTGAATAAATGCCTGAAATAAGGCAAAATACAAGGAAAAGAGCATAATAATCGACATAAAAATAAAGGAAATCAGAGCCAGTACAATTCAAAATTGGTCAGAATAACTCACCTTCCACTTTAGAAGCTTGAAGAGCTGAAAAAGTGGGAATTTGCAGCCGAATTCCATGGAAATCAGCTGATTCACCGTCACCGAGCCGCAGCCGCTGTCGCGTCACAGTGCAGCGCGGCTGTGCCGCCCCGACAGTACGTAATGATGAGGACTGTACAGTCGTCATCTGGGCAGTTGGTTAAGGCCGCAAGGGCCGCGACGTGGCTGCAGCGCATCACGACCGCGGCGATCTGCTGTTTCCAGCCTAATTTTCTAATTTAATTATTATTAATTTTTTTAATTTTCAATTTCTCCCTAATTTTCACTGTATTTTCTATTTTTTGGGTTGGTTGTTTGATTGTTTTTTATGTGGTACATGAGGGCGTGGAGTCTTTTTTTGTTTCTGTAATAGAGTGTTTTTGCGACTTCTTTCAGGTGTTTGTTCAATTGTCTGCTTAACTGTTTAATTGTACGCAAAAAAAACCAGAGGAATCTCAATCATAATTTACCTTGTGAAGACAAGGAACAACTAATCTTGAGAAAAGCAGCCATAACAGTGTAAATTAGGGAGAAATGGCTAAAATAGGCTGGAAACAGCTGATCGCCGCGCTCGTGACACGCCGCAGCCGCGTCGCGACCCTTGGCGCCCTAATCAAGTGCCCGGATAACGACTGTACATAATGGCGTTTTTCTCTTTGGAAAAATCGCGCTAAAGGTTTTGCTTATGGCTTTTATACTGTTTTGCAGAGAATTTCTTGCCCTATGTCATTGTCCCCAGTTTTCTTGAACTTTATGTTTCGAGTAATGTTTAAGCGCTCAGACTGGAGTGTCAAAGACGAAACTGAGTATTTTCGATAGCCTCTCTTCTTTACCTCCAATTGAAAAGCTGAAAGCTTACATGCCTAGTTGCTAATTATATTAAGAAGCTAAGTCTCTTAGAAATGCTTGCAGTGATTCAGCCAATTCAAGATTTCAGCTTCAACCTCACAGAAAAGCATAAAACTGAATCACCTCTTTCGCATTCATGCCAAAATAACTAGGAATTGTCAGGATTAATGAAACTTCCTTGTGATAAAAAAGCATAACCCTCAGCTGATGTTATACACTCGAAAATAAGGGGGAAGGTTCTGTAGGTAGTTGCTTCCCAAGAGAGCATCCCGTGGACTGAACATTCACAAGGTCCGATTCCCATCTCCCTATCGCTTATACCAACTTCAAGCTGCCATGAGAGGCGAGATAAAGTGTAAAAAGGTTTGTCGAAAAATCACTTGTGTGTCGACCCAATACTCCACTTCACTGAAATAAAAATCGAAAGCATTAAAAAAAACAATGGGAAGGCAATTGCATACTTTATAGAGCGAAAATAATCCATCGCATAGCGTAGAAGACAATGACAACGATTTTCACTCAAAAATTTTTGTAAAAAACGCCCCTATTTATGGGCCAATCCAATACTTGTTACACCACTGTAGCCACGGGTTCATTTGCAAAAACACAAACAAGTCGTGTTTCATTTCTGATATTTCCTACGGCACATTTCAATCAAGGATGTGATCAAACCTATAGCTGCGAGGGATACTGTTGCAATTTCCAAACATCTACACTTTCTCGCTCACTCATAGCGTCACAGCTGCCCTGAGGACAATTGTACTAGGTGGAAAACTAGGTATCACCTTTACGACCGACGATTGCTTTGATTCGGGTGACCATAAAGTGGCGTTTTATCCTCCATCTCCGTTCATTAGCAAAACCGCACTTGTCTAGTGTTTTGCAACACGAAAGCCATCTGACACGGATTCCCTGAGATCTTGCAACTCATTTAACAGCTGTTATGCATGTCCAACAGTCGTGAGCAACAATATATGTTCAAGTATAGCAATTAGAGTACAGCATCTTTTGGGGATCCCAGCGGGAGAATGGAGATCTATCTGCCTGTTAAGAAAATTTTTTCTTTTCTCTTTTTCATTTTTCGTTGTCCCTTTCTCAGTTTTTCTCCATATTTGTTACGACGCTGCTGGCTGCAGAACTAAAAACTGGTAGGAGCTTGGAAAACATTAGAAACATGGTAGGTAGAATGGGGAAGCAGTGGTCGTAACGCAGGAGGGAGTTTAAGGGGTTAGATGTCTTACTGTCCGCCATTTCAAACCGCAGAAGCTGTACCTTGATAGAAATGTCTATGTGTCATGAATACCAACCATCGAAAATCATGGTGATATGAAAAACTGTTCCTCAAGACGCCCCTTTCCCTCTACTGTCTTATCCTCTGATAGCATCCGCCAAACAAGAACAGTGGAAAAGGACATGCATATCTCCAACGAGCCACTCCCACAAGCACGACGCCTGAGATATGTTTTACATCCATGATAAACACTGATTCCAACACATTACTAAAAGGGAGTTGGCAAGATAATGAATAGGATTAATACGCGTTGGAAGACGGAATTCCGCCTCCCTGAGCAGGCGCTGCCGAGCTGCTTTTTCAAGGAATGCACTCCTATAAGGCCCTACCAAGCTGCAACATACCGACGCCCACCGCGCCCGCCCGCCCACAAATGGACGACCGTACCTGATGCTTGTATTGCTTCATTTGCAAGTAAAATATGAAGCGAAGGGATTGATATGAAGGGTTGCGATGCTGCATGGATATACCAGTACATACGTGTAGCCTAGCGATTATTGGCGAGATGCCTATAAGAAAATTGTCCGTAAGTGGGGTTCGGATCATTAGGAACGAAGGCTTCTCTTCAAAGCATATTGACCCTTTGACTTCTTTGGTTTTTCCACCATCTTCCTCAATATGTATACAGCACGCTGCCTGTATTTTGGATTGATTACCAAATTATCGTGCCATATGCCTTTGAAAGCATAATTCCCTGCACATAGATCAGTACCCACCGCTCAACTAGCCCCCAATCAAAATAGAGGGCTGACATGATCAATATCACTGATGTTAAACAGTCAGCCTTTATGAACAAAAGTAAATCATTCTCATGTCATTTATAAACGATTTCATACAAAGAATGTCTAAAGGACCGCAATTGATCGATGGCCAAGATCATCATCTGCCGACCCAGTCGTGCCCCTCATTTTCGGAACGGCGACCCAGCTCATTCAAGACGTGGTTTCTGCTACCTTTCTTAGCCCTCGGTTATTCAACTTGATCGAGCTGTTCTTTTATTGTTAGAAGATTATTTTAGACTAACAATCAATCATTGTTACTAATGACATCTGTAAGGAGTAACGGAGTTCTCGCTGAGAAGAACGAGAACACTGTCGACGGAGGAGAACAGGGTGTTGATACTTGCAGAGAAGGTAACTTGCTTTTCTTACTCGTCTTTTTTCTTGTTTAGTGCAGTTGGGTTGATGGCGCACCAAATGGCACTCAGCCAAGCTTCTACAAGCCAACTTGTGGGACCTGTAAATTCATGTGGATTAAATAATTTTCTCATATCTCATTTGGCAACTCAACAAGATTATACATGTCTCGCCAGAGTGAGACCCGTTAGTTGATAGAAGCGACAAAAGGAGCCAGCGGACTGGCGAAATGGCTCCCTCTCAAACCAAACAAGGCCCACGTTTTTGATTTTGGCAGACTCTAGAACGCATACTTGAGCATTACCACTCCTATACTTTTTCGATAGATATTCGTTTGGTTCAAACCGTGATGATTGCGTTGAAGGTACACTTCGCGTTCATTTGAAGTGCAGGCGTCTTCTTTCGGCATGGTAGTTCTGTCCACTGTCCAGTTCTGTCCTGTTCTGGGCAAGAGGATCGTAATTTGCCGCGCCGTCGCGCGCGACACTCTGTTTGCCGATGAGCGCGGTAAATTTTTAATGTGGGCGTCACGCGGCGATGGGCGCGGGGAATTCAAATAGTGCTTCAATTTCTTGATTGAAGCAACGGAACTCGTGCGGAAAGTTGCATATTTTTTTTAATTTTTCCGTATTCCTGCACATATTCCACGTATTTATGGCCATTTTCTACACCATTGATTGTGCTGGAAACATAACAGCAGAAATAACCTCAGTCAGATACGCTAAGTGCTGGCGCGTTTCGGTAACACTCTTTCCTGTCTCTTTAATATTCGAATACGAGTGGCCATGCGGGAGAACCCGTCTGTCGTCGCGCGGCGTCGCTGACCATATCGGCCAGCGCGGCAAATTACGATTCTCTTGCCATATACCCAAATTCTCCTGTGGAAAGCACGATCCGCGCGGCACTGCTCGTGGGTAAACCAATCTTTCATTTCTAACCGCTGACTGACGGTGCGGGTGTTCTAACTCTTTCTAATAACTCTCTAATTATGAATGATAAGAATGCGGCGATAAGGAAAAATAGTTAACACTAACAAGTGAGAACTCAACCTGGAAACGACCTGGTTGTGCACCTACAACCGGGTCTAGGCATTAGATCCCACGAGGGCCATTTTGTAAGAAATCTCTGCTCCTCTTTATTTCTGTGTTATTCACCATATTGTCATCACTATTCGAGCCGCACGACTCACCGTTTTTTAATCCAGCGTGCTCCACTGGGAAGTGATAGACAAATGAGTAGAGATGAAAGCTCGGCTGGTAGCAGCAATGTATAGTCAATTTCGCTGCGGATGACGGACCGTGTCAGCGCGGCCCCATGGCGCAACGCCAACTCGTTTTCTTTCTTTTTTTTCTATTGGCAAGTGATTGCATTGTATCGTCTCGTTCGTATCAGTCGCTTGTGCACCAGCTACTGTCACTGGCCTCTTCAGCAAACGCCGGAGAACGAGATGGTGGCGTTCCAAACGCGGCTACACCGACGCGACTAATCATCGGCTGTAGAATTGCTAATTAATGCGCTATTCTTACCATGTAGGTCCCAATCTTCTCCGAGCGTAAATCCCACCAAAACCGCAGCATCTAATCTTTGGCGACGTTTCATTACGGTTCTGCCTTGTGGGTTCTGTCAGATTAATGAGTACGGCTGTGGTGCTCGAAGGAGAGTACCTGCTCATGATTACCATTGGGTGTATTGTGGAACGACCCGTTGTGCTCACTGGTGAGAAGAGGTACGCCATGTCAGTTCTGCGATTCATGCCGCGCAGGGCAGGGCACATCGTTGTTGGGGAGTCTCCAACAGGTGGGGGGGGGGTGGGGGATGGGGGTCGTATTTGGCCGCCGGGAGAGGGGGGTCGTATTTGGCCGCCAGGAGAGGGGGTCGTATTTGGGCTGGGAAAAATTTATTTTGATAGTTGATTTTTCTCGCTTCACGGACGTTGTAAAGGGGGGGGGTCGTACTTGCTCATTGTTGGGAGGGGGGGTCGTATTTACTTTTTGCCTTCGGAGGGCCGGCGCGGGGGGGTCGTACCACCCCATCCCCACAAAAAAAGGGGCGGGTTCGTACGGACTCGACTAAAATTCCCAACCAATGATGTGCCCTAGCGCAGGGTCAACGTGATCGACACGTTTTAACATCTTGGCAAGTGACTATATCATGAAAACCTGATCCTATACGTCATCCTATACGTCCGATACTCTTGATCTCTTTGGAACTTGGTGAACGACTTGAGGCTTGTTCGCTGCGGATATAACGCGCCAGTGAGGCTAGGCTTAGTGCGTCGTCAGCTCGTTTTCCACCCTTGGTGGAGCGGGTAAACGGCCACAATTGGTGATTGATGTGAACGATGTGGTCTGTCCTTGCTCGATTCAGAACCTGGTGGAAAACGCGTTTGGCACCGCTTCAAAATAATTCCGCCTAACACGACCCATCATACGCAGCTAACAAAAATGCATGAAACATCGATTACAGCAGTAGGAGTGCGAAGATCGAAAAAAAAAACCATGGCATCTCCACATGACCATTCAAAAATGTGTTCCTAGAGTACCTTCCATCTTGGTTCCGAGGGTACTCCGATCATGCCCTTTTTCCAGGAACTACTATGGTGTAAGAAGGGAAGTAATTTGACAAACTAGGGTTATACCCAGCCAAACTGCCATCAAAATCAAACTTTCACACGAGGTTTTTCCGTAGCGCCTATCTTTCTTTTGTTTCTTGTCGCACGCACAAACGCCTTAGTTATCAAACTTGGGTGCTGGTGCACAGCCATGGTGCGTTATCTCCTAAGCAGTCTGTGCGTATCTGTTCCACATAGCCTATTCAACACCCTTTCGTTTAGAGAGCCTCGAAACCAGGAGGATGAACGGTTCTACTGATCTGAACCAATGGATAGTGAGTGCACTAGAGCAAGCACATCATCATCGACCAGCCATTGCAAAGGTTAGTCAGAGATTTCACTATTCTTCCTTTTTTTTCATATTTTTTCTGGAGATAATCGATTCCGTTATTGGAAAGTTATTTTGATGCATTGTTCCTAGTATCTGCGCTTAGAATTCATTGGTTACAAAAGCGTCTTAAGTTGATTCCCTGGTTTCCTGTGGATAACTGCATCTATCTATTAGGTTGTCGCATAAGTTCTTATACACGACTTTTTTCGTAAATATCTCAATAGCGAACCAACCTGAAGATTAGAGGTATGCATCATCACCATCCACTACTCGACGCCAGCGCTCAGGCAGCTTGTCGATTCCTTCCTTCCAGAACGACGGGGGCTGGGACTTGAAGAAGTCGTCGAGTGCCTTTCTGACCTGATCCTTTGTTTCGAACTTTTTTCCGTCCAGATAGCGCTGCAGGTGGCTGAACAGCCAGTAGTCAGAAGGAGCGAGGTCAGGGCTGTAGGGAGGGTGGGCGACCATCAGCCATCCGTACTTCTCCAGCTCGGCCTGGGTCGCCTTTGCAGTGTGAGGTCGGGCGTTGTCATGGTGGAAGTAGATTTCCGCATTCCTTCCACGAGTACGGTCGACGTGATCTTTCAAATTTCCGCAGCTGGGTCACGTATGTGGAAGCGTCAATCGTCTGTCCCTTCTCCAGCAGCTCCCAGTACTCCATGCCTCTTCTGGACCACCAACAGAACAGGGGAACCATTTTGGTGTGAAGGTCGGCCTTTGAGGTGGCTTCTGGCTGTTCTCCTTTGTCGACCCACTCCTGCTCCCTCACAGGGTTATCGTAGAGGACCCACTTCTCATCTCCAGTGATCATCGAGTTGAGAATAGAGCACAGCATTCGATGGAGATTTTGGTCAAGCTTTAAAGAGCCCCCTTTTTTTCAGGGGCTGGTCCGACCCCCCCCCCCCCCATGCTCGTACGATGGCTGACATGGCTGACTGTGGTTGTGGTTTATACTCGGCGAAAAAGTTGTCGAGCGGGGGTATGTAGTAGGCATGCGACGTACATCGTACGGGCGTACCTATAACACAGAAAATTCATAAAACTCATGAAGTGAACCACGTAACTCCTAGCCAGAAATACGACCCCCCTCCCAACAACGACCAAATACGACCCCCCCCCTCCAAAACGTCCGCAAAGCGAGAAAAATCAACTATAAAAATAAATTTTTCCCAGCCCAAATACGACCCCCCCTTTTTGGCGGCCAAATACGACCCCCCCCATAGGGAATCCCCATCGAACGCTGTGCCCTGGTTGAGAACGCGAAACTTCTTTTGTGAATCGTTAAGCAAAACCAAACAGTGGCGCAGGTACGTTTTGTCACAGTGCAAATTGTGCGACATTGTGTACTGCAAATGCAAGCTCGGTGAGTGATAGCTAGTGTAATGAAAGAGTATAATGTACACGTCACGCACACATGATGACGTAATACCAACATCCATGCGAACGAAATAGGAGAGGATCAAACACGTGTATAAGAACTTATGCGACAACCTAATATTAGGTTGTCCCGAAAATTCTGGGACACTTTCAGACTTCGAATTAAGTTTATTCCAGTGGGAAGCAATTTTGATCAGCTATATATATGTCACCTTCATTGGCAACTTGTTGCCAATCACTACGCAATGTGTGGTTGCCCTGCTTCCAGAAGCCTCTTAGTTCTGTGGCCAGAAAGGCAGCTGGGTCATTTTTGAGGTACTATCAAAAATCGTATTTTTTTACCAAGAAGATGGCCGCTGTGGGATTAGTTTAGATGGCGATCGGAAAGAGCTAAGTCAGGGCTACAAGACTGTGGTGGAATTCCCCAGCTAAGCTTCGGGATCTCGAGCAGTGTCGTTTTCCAAATGTTTGACCCTGAGGTGTGGTGGAGTAGGCAAACATTGCTCGGTTTTGGGACCAAATGGTAGAGATTTTCCACCCCACTTTGCAGTTGATTACAATAGGGGCTCCCTGGTTACCATAGCGTTGGAAGGAGGGAATTCCGTTTCGAGAGCGGAGAAAGGTACCCCACCACATACACAGCCTCACCGCCCTACTGGATTGATAGGATTGCGCGATCGGTTCTGCCCTTTCTGGGGATCTAGCCGCTGGCGCTCCCAGGAGTGATTCACCTAGAGGCACCCACTCCATATCCAGTTACAGTGCTGTTCAACCAGCCCGTACAGCGGAAGCGGGAGAGAAGTTGTAGACAGTACCCACATGTGCTCCCCTTGGAGTACTGGTCAACTGATGAGAAAAATTTTGACCGAACTTCAGAACTTTTCTAAGGGAGCGAGGCCTCTCTCATTTGTGCTTTGGGACCAGTCAAGTGTAAGGACTAGATAGCAAGTTGATTTGTACGTATTGGTTTTAATCAAGGAACACAGTAGGTCCAAATCCAAGGCAGGTGGCCTCCTTGGACGAAGTTTTTCACCCGGATAGAAGTCACTAAAGCAGAAGCAATTGAGCCATTCCAAAGCCGTACTGTGGAAGCTAACATCAAGATCTAAATAAGGGAAATGCCGCTTATGGCTCCAACCACGTTGTGGCTTGGTAGAGATTCATATAGCGAAGTGTGTCGAAAATGATGAATTTCAATTACCGTTTTTCATATGAGAACAGCGACTGCGAGGGACGGTGAAGAAGCTGTGGAATGCTTACCTCACACACTTCCCATAGACCACATAACTGGATCTCGAAATGGCTGCGGAAAAATCTGATACGAGATTCAAGTGTCCCAGAACTTTTGGGACAACCTAGTAGTAGTCATTTTGAGTCCTACAAGCAGGGCACGCCATAGCGTCGTGATAAATTTCTGCGAAATACGACCTCCCCCTAGTTCCATCCTCTGATACGACCCCCCTCTTCGTCCTACTTACCACTTTCCTAGATTTTCGAACTTCCTACCACTCCAGTTTTTTCCAGCATTTTCCGAGAATATTCCTAGTTTTTCCCCAAGTTTTTGCTGTCGAGGGGGGAAGTCGTCAGGAACTAACTACTATTTTCAACTATCGAAAATAGGGCACTATTTACCCTTTACTGCCCCAGCCATCCGAAATCAGGCCAGTTCCTGACCGACTTTTTTCTCCGTGGGCAGAATTTGCTGAAAACTTGGCTCCAGGGGTAGTTCGACCCGCTGAACACGAATATCGCATCCGCTTGACCCGAAACCTCCTGGCGCCCGCGCCACGGGCGCCGGCGCCAAAATACTCGAAATCACCAAATTCGCTGAAAACTTGCTCCCAGGGGTAGTTTGACCCCTGAACACGAATATCGCATCCGCTCAACCCGAAACCTCCTGGCGCCCGCGCCACGGGCGCCGGCGCCAAAATACTCGAAATCACCAAATTCGCTGAAAACTTGCTCCTAGGGGTAGTTTGACCCCCTGATCACGAATACCACTTCCATATTGCATGAAAAAATGCATGACCAACGCTTCTTCGAAAATCCCGCGCTCGCCCAGCTTTCACACGCAAGCTCGTGGGAAATGGGATTTCCCACGGAATCGTGTGGGAATTGAGTGTTTCTCGTGGTGACGTCTTCAAAACTGACCTATTAACTTGGAAACTGACCTATTAAGAGCGAATACTATTTCTCATGCAAGATAAATGTGAAATTCGTGTTCACATGGTCAATTTACCCTAGTTGACAAACTTTCAGCCAGTTTAGTGATTCAGAGTATTTTGGCGCCGGCGCCCGTGGCGCGAGCGCCAAGAGGTTTCGGGTCAAGCGGATGCGATATTCGTGTTCAGCGGGTCAAACTACCCCTGGGAGCAAGTTTTCAGCGAATTTGGTGATTTCGAGTATTTTGGCGCCGGCGCAACTTTTCAGCGAAATTCTGCCCACGGAGAAAAAAGTCGGTCAGGAACCGGCCTGATTTCGGATGACTGGGGCAGTAAAGGGTAAATAGTGCCGAAAATAGTAGTTGTATAGAACCGTGGCGGCGGCGCCACCAACTAGGGGGGCGGGGTACATAGCACCAGTGAAACGGGAAAAACCGCAAAAAGTCAACAACCAGGAACAAAGTGGCAAACTCCTCTCAAGTCAGAAAGAAGCAAATACGACACCTCCCCTCTTTATAGCATCTGCGAAACAAGAGAAATCAACTATCAAGGAAATATTTCTCAGAGCAAATACTACTCCGTGGTAAAATACGACCCCCCCCGTCCTGATTATCACCACGATGGTAAGCCCTGCCTCCAAGGGTTCTTTCTTATTACTCCGATGCTCAGGCTTTGGTCCAAAATTTCTTATCGGTTCAAGTTCGTAGTACTATCAGTGAAGAAGCAGCAATCTTATGCTACACGTGATTCTTTGGGTTTGGATTAAAAGAATACGGTGTGATAGGTTGGATAACTCAATCATGGGAAGTTTTGCCACTTATCGAAGTCTGTCATCGGGTGGGAAGGGGGCCAGGAGACTCCGGTCGTAGTTTGATCCCCACAACAAGCATACCATACTTGTAACACAAGAAAATACATGGCGCTCACGTCACAGGCTTCGGAATCCATAGGGCACCCCGACACTGGAATTTTCAGGAGCGAGAGAAGGGCTCTGAGTTAGCTGGGACTGGAGAAAGGAGCTCGCATTTAGTCAGATGATCTTTTTGAATTGCCAGTTCCCTTCCTGAGGGTAGCCTTGCGATTTTACCAATCCCCTTTTCAAGAGTATGTATCCTGAAGGGGTGTCATACAGAGGAAAATTTCCCTGGGGAGCGGATTTCTCGTTCCATGCTGATGCCTGCACAAGACGCCGAACGATTCCCCATGGAAAGCTAGCCCTGTTTTCATTTGATGCAGAGACACCTTCTTTGGTTGTCCAAGGTTGTCCTCCCTGCAGGAGTGAAGGATGTGCTTCTTCCGCAGCTCAAAGCTACATTAAGAAAGCGCCGCTCGCTGGCGACGGGACCACGGCCCCGCCCACTGACCACGGCAATGTCCAACTTTCATTTTTGGCTGCTACCTGATGGCTACTAACTCTTCCAATTTGGATGGTAAAAGTGAGGTGATAAGAAGAAAGAATGGACACCAACAAGTGAGAACACGTTCGACCACGCCCTTCCTTCGCCTCTTGTCAGTGAAAGTGCAGTTTAGCATGGGGTACTATATAAAACATTTCCAGCAATTTATTACTGTTTTTTTCTTCATCATTCACTACCACGCCATTGGTATTTGAGCAGCAAAACTCCCCGGTTTCGAACCCGGGCGTGCCGTTTAGCCTATGAGAGGTCAGTGTTCAGAGGTTCAAGCCACATCTAGCAACAAGTTTCATCGAATCTGGTGACCTGGGTCGATCTGGGGCTGTGGCGCACCTCAAGTATTTTTGCGACTGGATGATGTAAAATTTGTATTCAGAGGGAAGATCTCAAAAAAGTGATTTAAATCATATTCCACGAAACTTTTGATAAAAATACAACTTAAGTTCCTACAAGGAGATCACAAACGATAAATACAGAAGGGGAGGAGGCAAAAAAGACACTTTATCGTCACATATCAGTAAAGTTTATAGCCCAGGCAGAAGGCGTGGATACGAGTACTAGGTCGGAAGGTACCCAAGATGTTCCTCGATAAGCGCAAGGGGGCTCTCTTCCATCACCACCAAAATAAGGAGCCATCTCCACTCGCAGCCGGACTGGAGAAGGCCTATGGAATTCACGTCACCTCCAAACAGCTGCGAAACTTCTTGTATGGAGTCACCCATGGACAGCTACCTGGGACCAGCACTCTTGATCTGGAAGACCTCCAACATCGAGCAGCTCCGACAACGTCGCTACGGTCCAGGATATCATCTTCACCGCAGTCGCCAAAGGCACGTTTTGATGCATACCTTGATGCCCGACATTTTCTCCGTGGACCCCGGACTGAGAACGCTGACGGTTACATCGACCAACTTGAGGAGAATATCCTGCCTTCATGTCGTCGCCTGTACCTTCTTGGAAACTTCGTACTGCTACAGGATTGGGTGACACCACATGGAATCGAAGGGCGTTGGAAAACTCTCGCCTACTTGGAATGGAAGGGCGTTGAGTACCTGAAGAAGACGGAATATCTGAGCGTGTCACCTGTCTTAAGCCTCCTCGATTACCGCGTCCGGAAGGAGCTCAACAGGGTGGTCTACAGTGGCGGAGAAATCAACGACCTCGCTGGTCAGGCACCGAATCACGGTCGCGTGGCAGAATCTCTCGATGGCGTTCGTCCAGAAGGCTGTGGCGGAGTTTCGTGATCGTGTACAATGTGTTGTTGAATATGATGGTGGAAATTTCCAATCGAGGTTTAATAAAGTGTGTTTTATATCTTCTCAAAAGTGGAGGAAGAAAAGCGTCTTTTTTTTGCCCCCCCCCTCCAATGCCAGAGAGTTTCATGTTATACACAGCCGAGAGTTCTTAGTTCTGTCCATTTATTAGAATAACCCAACTGTCGTTTAAGGAGGAGATTATGAAAGATGTGATGGGACATATGTGTACCATTATGAGAATACATTTGACGTGGCCGAGCAGCTCTTCAGATTTACCATCTACTGTCATCGCAAAGGTGGGCGTTTATCAATCTTAGGGTGTAAACGTGCTTTTTAAAAGTTGTTTCACTAGGGAAGGTCGTCAGGTCGAAGTGGCCATTTGTAATGAGATGTAGCTCACTAGACGTGGTTTTGGACGCTGATCTCGAATCTGCCTTCGAAATTTGCAGAACGATTCTCTGAACGGAATTATGAAGGTTTGTTAGAATTAAAATGAAGGAAACGGAGTCGAGCGCGGTTGCCAGCCAATTCGCATGAATAGCCGGGAAGCACCCTTACATTCAACGGCGGCATGGTGTAGTGGTAATGGTCTTGCTTCGCGGGCATGCCATGAAGGGTTCGAATTTCTGGAAGGGAACTTGTTTTGCATTTTGTGGGGAATGTCTCTTTTAAGTCTAGAAAACACTCAAACGCCAAATGGGTGCCATATTCGTGTTCAGGGAGCAAAACTACCCTTGGGGACAGGTTTCTAGCCAGATGTGAGGTTTTGACCTAACTTTGAAAAGTGGAAAAGCAGTTGATCGAATGATGGTCACCAATAGTTCCAGGGCCAGTCTCTTGTCGATTGCTTGTCTTTGGACGGAATTTGCTTTTAGATACCAGGAAAACTGGAGCAGTAACAACATGAATGCGTAAGAAGTGGCAAGACGACTTTGTGCAGGAGAATGTATCTGCAGCTGAATAGGTGTGAACATCAGCTGAACTAACCCATGGACAACTAACCCCATGGCTTCACTTATCGACGTCTCAAAATGCCAGATTTGGCTAGAAACCTTTACCTAGGCGTAGTTTGCTCCGATAAACACGAATATGGCACTCACTCAGCGCAAAAACGCCTGCACTGATGGTCACCAATAGTTCCAGGGCCAGTCTCTTGTCGATTGCTTGTCTTTGGACGGAATTTGCTTTTAGATACCAGGAAAACTGGAGCAGTAACAACATGAATGCGTAAGAAGTGGCAAGACGAGGCTTTGTGCAGGAGAATGTATCTGCAGCTGAATAGGTGTGAACATCAGCTGAACTGAACCCATGGACAACTAACCCCATGGCTTCACTTATCGACGTCTCAAAATGCCAGATTTGGCTATAAACCTTTACCTAGGGGTAGTTTGCTCCGATAAACACGATTATGCCACACACTGTATTCAAGTCGACCACAAAAAAACGCCTGCACTGCAGCCAAGGGCACCTGTACATCCAAAAATTCTTAGATCACAAGGCACTAAGCGCGCCAGTAAGCGAACGCAAACTGTTTTTCAGGCAAGTCAAGGAGAGCGCTAATGTAGTAGTGACGCCACAACCACTTTTTGCCACGTTTGCGCAAGAAGCAAAAAAGTTAAGCTCAGCAGGGATCCGATCCCATGACCTGTTGCGTGGTAAACGCGGCTCCATAACTCCGTTCAGAGAATCGCTCTGCAAATTTCGAAGGCAGATTCGAGATCAGCGTCCAAAACCACGTCTAGTGAGCTACATCTCATTACAAATGGCCACTTCGACCTGACGACCTTCCCTAGTCAGTAAATCGGCTCGAGTCCTGTCGAAGTCGAAATTTAGTTTCAGAGATTTATTTGAGGACATTTGTTGCCTCATGGTTTCATTCTTTTAGATACCCAACACGGCAGCACTGGTGCAGAAGCTCGAAGGGGCATATGGTGATCAAGCCCCAGTTGCTACTGCTCCCGACGACTCATTTCTCCAATATATTCATGAAAATGAAATTGACACCTACGCAATGCTCAGCAAAAGTGAGTTATTCCAGTATGAATGAACCAGTAAATGAATTCTCAAACCTTCAAGGTAAGTGCGAAGGATTAGCTGTACCGTTCTTCTATGGCGCCCTACCATTTTCATCGCCAAGCCCTTGTATTCTCATCGAAGATATTCATTCTAGCGGAACTGTGGATCTAATTGATGGATTCAACGATGATCAGGTCAATTTTAAATGTGGTCTTGTGAGGGCAGAATTCTCTCGCTGTGTTCCTAATTATGTGAATTTTCTGCAAAACATAACCATGATGAAAAATGGAGGTTGGTCCTTCCAAAGTGCTGATGTAGCACGAGTACGCGGCCCAGTAAGTTGCCCGCATAGATGACGTGTCGTTGGCGTTAGATAGGGTGCCAATGGCGCGTTTCTGGGCAACACCAGCACTTATACAATAGAATTTTTCTCTTCTTAATGTGTTTTGTGGAAGTCATTTCATTAGCGCATCGAATGAATGGTTAGGGGCGTTCATACTTCGCGATGATGCGTGTCGACGCGCTACGATTGCAACAGCTCTCCAACCCTATTTATGCGAACGCAGTCGCAGGCGGGATCTATTGGCGCCGGCCGCTTGTGCTTTGAGGGGGTATAGGATAGCAAAAGGCAGTAGCTGCCTTCGCAAGTCTGGTATCTACCATTGTTCTGTACTCTACCAAAGCCCTAGCGGCCACCGCCGATCGATATAAGACCGCGTGATTGGCCAACTCGTACCCTCCTGTCGCCTCGTTCTCTCTCAGTGCACAAGAGGCCGGCGCCTATCAATTCCCGTCAGCGGCTACGCTTTACAAGGAACGCTGTTGCAAGTGTAGCGCGTCGACGCGCTTTACAATGCTTTACAGCGCGTCCTTGCGCGTCATCATGAAGTCTGAATGCTGCCTTACCTCACAACTTTTGAGAGAAGATGGACCAATGGTACTTCCGCCTACTCCAATTCTCTCAGTTGCGATCTACCATTTTTGTCATTTGTATACCTGTTCTTTCAGCTTTACGCAGTTGTGGACCAGCTCGCTGCACTTCATGCTTACTGCTTCACGCATTACGAGTGGGAACGATTCAGCGAGAGATGCATATTTCTTGAAATAGTAGGAGAATACTGCTGTAATAAAAGAAAACAAAACCAAACAGATTGGGATGCGCGACTTTTGTTGCTGGGGATTGATAGTGCATATTATACGACACCTCAAAGACACGCTTGTAGTTGCGTAAAATCAGTAGTGGTGTTTAGATGTGGTCCTGCAGCCGCAAGTAGCTTTTTAGAGAATGAAAAATTAAAGAAAAACGGCAAAACAGCCTCTTCTGTGGCCCAGTTAGCGGTTTCATTGTCCGAGTTTTCCGAACTCAATGCTTTCATGCCAGCGCATCCATAGCCTGCAGCACTTGAGCATCCTTTGGCTCGCAGTTCATTTCTTCGCTTTATTCGTTACGAAATACCATCCAACACTAGGAGAAAATTGCAAACTAGCGTAGAAACTGAGCTCTCAATGTAAGCAACTTTTAAGATTTCCCAGTCAGCAGCTACAATTACTGAAACCTGGCGAACTAATGCACCTATACAATCGCATAATTGATGAACTGAAGGGCGGCCAAAACGCACCCTTCCATTTGTAGCGTAGTGCTTTCTTTTTCGCGCCCTTTATTAGAAACCATATAACGATAAAGGAATGACTTGTGTTCCTTAGTGCGGTCAGCAAAAGTGGACACGCAATTCAGGTAGGTAGGTCGATGCTCAGCATGTCACTAATTGACAAATGCCCACGCCTGACCTTTGATCTAAAGAGGAAATTTGTAGTGGGCGGTCCTCCTGTCATGGGTGGCGTATCTTAACTTATAACGACCTAGACCGCCTCCACCAATCACTGCGATATGCAAAAAAGGGCAGTCCTGAAACTAATGCCGAAGTAGTTGGAAAGAGGACGAATTTTTCAAACCGCTTGAGGTGTGTTTCAAACATAGCACCTTTTTAATATAAGTCGACTGTTTTTTATCATTCGAAAAAAGGTGGGTGAGGAAATCGAAGAATTTCTCTCCTGCCAATGTCAAATAGGGTTGCAGGTGGCATGTTATCTGAAATGTACCTCCTTGAAACATGATATATTCCGCAAAAAAAGCTGCAGGGGACCAACAGGTTCCAAAGTGTGATTGCTACAGTGCGAAACAACACAACTATTTGTTTCATCCCCTACTTAATTGTGACAGTCTAAAAGAATTTGACACTAGCTCTCTGCAACCTAGGAAATTTTTTGATTTTTCGTGTAGCCGGAATGGACATCGGGTAATTTAGGAGGGCACCGAAACATACCAGCAGTTTCTGAAGATGAGCGAATCAATGAACGATCATCTGAGGAGTCAATATCCTGTGCTCAAAGAAGGACTCCAACTCCTGTACGACAATTACACCAAGAATCCATCGTGGTGCCTGGAGCAATTTCGTTACTTTAGGAGTAAAGGTAGGTTCCATTCCTTCGTATGAGGGGCTCAAAATCAACCTTACACCTCCCTGCACCTCCACTAAAAGTCGTAATGGTGTTGAGATAAATAGTCCGGGTACCGAGGTGGAGTTACTTTACTTAACAACTGAAAGATGCAGCTGATGCCCACAATAAATAAGGCATAACTAACTGACGGAGTCCAGCTTATAAAAGCAGCGCTCGGACTTTGTGACGACGCCCGACATCGCGAAGTTTATACACTGCCTACAAAGAGACTGTTTCTTTCTCCTAGAAAGAGAAATTTTTAGGTACACTATATGCGTAGGCCGTACTGAAAAGCAGATTTGCTTCGAACTAAACTTGCTTGTTTCAACGGCAGTATGAAGGTGCAAAATTCATTCCAAAAAAACTTAAAAGGCATGAAAGTCTCAAAGGTTCTTCAAACCTACTTATCTCACTATTTTTCGGTGTTTAGCCACTTGGCCATTGTCACTTCCTTTGAATAATAAAAATACTATATTGATGTAATTTACCCAGACTGGCACCCCAACCAGTAACCAATGAAAGGATCCGCTCATCAGCCGTTCAAGCGTTACCGCTCAAGAGAAAGTATCTTCTTCTTCTTCTTATTCTTCAGCGTTTGTCCCGCTCTGTGGCGGGGTCCGCTCTCCTGATTTTGTTACGCCATTTATTCCGATCAAATGCCTGATCAGGGTGAGCACCAACTATCTTCAAATCCGCGTGCAGCGTGTCAAGCCAACGTTGCCTGGGGCGTCCTCTCGGCCGTTTGCCGAGCACCTCGAGCTGGAGACCAGTTTTGCAGACGGTGTCCGCCTTCGCGCGAAGTACATGTCCATACCATCGGAGACGAGACTCTCGCATTTTATCAACTATGGGAGCTACGCCAAACTTCTTGCGTATGTCATCGTTGCAAATCCGATCCATACGGGTGACACCGGCCGTCCAACGTAGCATTTTCATCTCCATCACACTAAGGCGGGCTTCGACTTCCTTGGTTGCAGGCCAGCACTCAGCCCCGTACAGCGCTACTGGTCTGACCACAGTTCTATATATCTTCGATTTGAGGTGCTCTGGTATGGTCTTGTCGCACAGAACTCCAGTCATCGAGCGCCATTTCGCCCATGCTGCACTCACACGAGAGTTCACCTCTGAGGTCAGACTGCCATCGGACACAATTTCTGATCCAAGATACTTGAAGGCTCTTGTGCGTGTGAGCTCGATGCCACTGATCCTTAATGGAATCGGACTCATTTGTATCGGTCGTCAAGTATTCAGTTTTCTTGATGTTCAACTTCAATCCGAACTTCGTCAGGCGATCAGACCAAGCTTGCACCTGCTGCTCGAGTTCTTTCTTGTCTTCACTGGCCAGCACCACATCATCTGCGTAGAGAAGCGTCCATGGACTCGGCTTCTGGAGATCTCGTGAAATTGCATCCAAGACGACCACGAAAAGGAGTGGAGAAAGCGCAGAGCCTTGATGCACTCCTACCGTGATGGGAAAGTCCTGCGAGGTGCCTGATGGTGCATGCACGCGGCTCTTTGAGCTGGAGTATAGGATGCGCACCCATTCAATAAGCTCTTCGGGAACGCCGTGTTGCCGCAATGCGTACCATATAACTTCACGCGGAACACGATCGAACGCCTTTTCTAGGTCCAGAAAAGCTAGATGCAGTGGTACTTGCTTCTCACGATGTCTCTCCAGCAGAAGACGCGCTGCATGTATGGCATCGATGGTGCTACAACCTGCCACAAAGCCGCACTGATTGATAGAGAGAGCTGGACGATTTCGCGGATACGGCTGTCAACGATTCGCTCGAAGATCTTCATACTGTGTGACAGCAGGCGAATTGGACGGTAGCTGCAGTCCGCAGGGCTGCCCTTCTTCTTCCAAATCGGAATCGTCGTGCTCTCTTGCCAGTCCTTGGGCGTCTTCTTCTCAGCAACGACCTGATTGAAGAAATCCGTCAACCATTGTGCAGGGTACCAGCACCGTGCCTTCCACAAGTCGGCTGCCACGTCGTCAGGTCCTGTTGCTTTGCCTGACTTCATCTTTCTGAGAGCCGCCTTCGTCTCTTCTACGGTTACTTTCTGAACGGGACCGTATACTGGGGGGACGAAAGGGATGGCCGGGTGCGCATACTCTACGGTTGAAATATTCTCAAAGAAGTCGTGCCATCGCCTCAGCACCCTCTTTCGGTCCATCAAAAGGCGGCCATGCTCGTCGTTAACGCCAGGAAATTTCTCGATATCTTCGGTCTGACGATGCCGAGCCTTGGCAAGTCGGTAGAGGTGCCGCTCACCATCACGTGAATCGAGCTCCTTACTGACATCTTCGAAGTGGGCGGCCTTCGCTGCAGCCACAGCCTTCTTCGCTACATCTTCGCTTCTTTGTACTTACGCCAGCTACTAGCTGACTTGTCGGCAAGAAACGCGTGGTAGCGCCTCTTCTTCTCGCGAACCGTTTCTTTGACATTGTCGGTCCATAACCACGGCTGCTTATCAATTCTACGCCTTCCCGGCTTCGTGACGCCAAGTTCGGAACGAGCGGCCTCATGTATCGCTTTGGCAGCACTTTTCCAGGTCTCATCGACAGTCGTGACGGTGGGAAGTCTTATACGAGAGATCACAGCTGCCTCCTTTTCTTTCAAGCGCCACCATTTAATCCTCTCGGGACCACATCGCTCGACCCGTTTGGACCGGAGCTTTGCGATCTTTAGCGTGCAGATTAGTGGGCGATGTTGTGTGGCAACTGTCTCGTACGGCACCGTCTTCGCGTCCGTGATGAGCCCTTGGTCGCGGTGTCTAACAAGGACAAAGTCTATCTGCGTTCTGGCACTCCCACTGTAGAAGCTGATAAGAGTGGG
>MU912491.1:35249-48857 GCA_036418165.1 Cooperia oncophora
TGATGTTCAACTTCAATCCGAACTTCGTCAGCGTTCCAACATTCAACGTTGCTACGCGGACCTTTTCCATGTTGCATGACTTTTGAACTAGCCTGGTTGCCCCCCGATGCCGTCCTTGCATCAGGGACCCTCGCATACTTTCCACACTCGCCGGGCCATACGAGTGCGCGTCGGCTCCCGCGGACGCCGTAGCATTGATTCGGAATTCACATGGCATATTGAACATTGGTGACTTGGGTGTTCGTAGGCCGGCCCGTCACGAAGGCCTGTCACCTGCTTCGGAATGTCCGCGTTCGGCTCAGCCCGCATGAGCGGGCAGTTTCCAGTGGCACCACGTGGAGGAGCGGACTTCACCACCGCTCAAGAGAAAGTACGGCAACAGAAAATTCACATTGGCTCTTGGAATAACGGCTACTACCCGAAATAAATAGTAGAAGCAAATTACATGACATGCTGCAAGTCATCACTCAACTGGTGACACAGGGTGTCTGGAACGGTAGGGTTTTGATGGGTTGGTTTACGGAAGGGTGAATCCAGAGTTGGGATGCCATTTCGAGATAGCTGGATTGGAAGCAATGGCACGATAAATCAACTAGGCCCACAGGGTCGATACGCCTAGGACGAAAAAAATATTGTGCCACTGCACCCCTTGAAAGACGCTGCGTAGCGCCTTTCCCAACCGCTAAAGCGCTTGACCAATTGATAACTCGCCGACCCATACGGCCACCACAACTGCCGCCCACCAACGGGCGCGCAGTAACAACGAGGCTCATGCTCTTTTCGCTTTATTAGTGAGTACCATTGATATGAAGAGTTTTTACATGGACATATGAAGTATTATCTAACTGCAGAAACAAACTCTCATTCCAGGCCTGACAAAGGTGCTAACCATAAGCACTACAATATGGCAAGATGAATAATTTAGAGACTTTTGTAGTTTTAGCTTTTTGGAATAATGCGAGACAGACAATACTTAGATATCTATTCATGTGAAAAATTACGTACGTTTTCATATTTTCCTATTCAAGACGTCCTTCGAACTTTTGTGCATGGTGATCTCTGGGCGGCGAACATTCTCTGGAGAGGCAACAATCTGGCAGCAATAGTCGACTGGGCTGGGTGTCATGTTGGGTCATTGGTGAGTTTCTGCTTCTTCAATCTGAATGAAACTGTTTCATTATTTACAGATGTTTAGTATCTAGTGGGATTAAACAATTGGGTTATTTGCTATAGAATGATAGGATTGAATGCTAGCTTGCGGGCGCTGTCGGACGGGTGAGTACCGGGCGGAGACTCACAACCATTGTACCTTCTCCATGCATCCCGACTGATTAGTGCGACAAAACACACGGTCAAAAGAGACGGTCAAGACAATAGTAGCTTGGCGCTCCGTCTTACGCGGCAACACAATTTCTCGCGATTTCTAACTAGGGAAGGTCGTCAGGTCGAAGTGTAATGAGATGTAGCTCACTAGACGTGGTTTTGGACGCTGATCTCGAATCTGCCTTCGAAATTTGCAGAACGATTCTCTGAAAGGAATTATGAAGGTTTGTTAGAATTAAAACGAAGGAAAACGAAGTCGAGCGCGGTTACTAGCCTATTCGCATGAATAGCCGACAAGCACCCATTCAGCATGATGTAGTGGTAATGGTCTTGCTTCGCAAGCATGCCATGAAGGGTTCAAGTATCTGGAAAGGATTTTTTTTGCATTTTGTGGGGAATGTCTCTTTTAAGTCTAGAAAACACTCAAACGCCAAATGGGTGCCATATTCGTGTTCAGGGAGCAAAACTACCCTTGGGGACAGGTTTCTAGCCAGATGTGAGGTTTTGACCTAACTTTGAAAAGTGCGGTAGCAGTTGATCGAATGATGGTCACCAATAGTTCCAGGGCCAGTCTCTTGTTGATTGCTTGTCTTTGGACGGGAGTTACTGCTCCAGTTTTCCTGCTTTTGGATACAGGAAAACTGGAGCAGTAACAACATGAATGCGTAAGAAGTGGCAAGACGAGGCTTTGTGCAGGAGAATGTATCTGCAGCTGAATAGGTGTGAACATCAACTAACCCATGGATGCTTCACTTTTCGAAGTCAGGTCAAAATGCCAGATTTGGCTAGAAACCTCTACCTAGGCGTAGTTCGCCCCGATAAACACGAATATGGCACTCGCTCAGCGCGAAAACGCCTGCACTGCGCGCCAAGGGCACCTGTACATCTCCTAGATCATAAGGCACTAAGCGCGCCAGTAAGCGAACGCAAACTGTTTTTCAGGCAAGTCAAGGAGAGCGCTAATGTAGTAGTGACGCCACAACCACTTTTTGCCACGTTTGCGCAAGAAGCAAAAAAGTTAAGCTCAGCAGGGATCCGATCCCATGACCTGTTGCGTGGTAAACGCGGCTCCATAACTCCGTTCAGAGAATCGCTCTGCAAATTTTGAAGGCAGATTCGAGATCAGCGTCCAAAACCACGTCTAGTGAGCTACATCTCATTACAAATGGCCACTTCGACCTGACGACCTTCCCTAGTAAGTTTGCCAAGTTCTGTTGAATAGAGCGCCGGATTCCATGTAGACTACGACATCGTAGAAATTTGGGGTCATTTTTCAATACAACTTGTCTGTTGTACCTACGACCCAGAAGTATCGTTATTTGATGGCGCGTCGTCGCACGCGGTGCCCAGCGCGGCGAACCACGATTGTCCTGTTACACGCTCTACGGTCAACGGCATTTCGCTCAGTGCGTCACGTTAGGCTCGCAACCCTGGGTTTCTTATTAGATGAAAGGCTTCCGGGTTGGATTTTGTGCATGATTGAGACGCTATTCCCCTGAAATCTTTTTCCACCCTTGTTGACCCGACATACTCGACAGAATGATCATGCACATTTTTGTTAAAGCCCTGTGAAGCATATGTTGTCCCTGTACTCAAGCATCCTTCGCGCGCGTTTTTGCTAGAACTCTGACTAGAACTCCGGACTCGGGCTACCAGCTGAATAAACTCAAATGCTAGACGCAAGAATTGTGAATGCTTACTCCGCTTGCCCGATTATAATCATTGCTCTCATCGCTTATATCCCTAACCAGTCAGAGCGCCCGGCTCACGCCAAGCTCTCCTGCTTCCCTTAAGTCAGGCTTCGCCGGGCGCACATCATAAGGGAATGGAATTTGTTAATTGCCTGAGCTGCTCATATTGCGCGGTAGTGGTCGAATCATAATAGACACAGCAACCTAGCGGATTCTGCACTCCTCAGTCCACCCTGATATTTGCGGAAGGCGTGCTGGTTTCGGCCATAACGCCCATTCTATACGTAGATCGTAGAAATAGATAGGAAGTACAGTCGGCCATGAGCGCAATATCAATATGAGTTGCACAGTAGATGAACAAATTCCGTTTTTATTACCTGCATCACAACGCCAACGATGAGCGATTAACTTGCCATTAACATGCAATCCACCTGCTAAGGTTGCATGAATGACTGCAGATGCCAATATTTGGGCTGCGTTCGTTGAATATCTTACAGACTACTTCATTATTCGTTCTCATCAGTGATTAAAAGTTGAAAAGCAAAAAATAGTCAAATAGTCACTGAACGCATAAAGTGTGTTCCAATATTCAGGTTTTTGATTTTTTTAAACTTCCTGTTTCAGGCGAAGTACATACCCCCCCCCCCCCCCCCAGACGCTCCTCGACTTCAACATTATACATAGAAGGATAGTGGGATGAGTTCATTTTCTAGTGCTATCAGAGAAGTGATGGCTGGAGGGGAAGTTCGCTTACTGAGAGGCTTTTTACTGGCAGTGTAGTGGTCAGAGATGTCGTGAGAATGTCCCCTTATCTTTACTTATCAATTGATAAAATTGCTTGTCACCCGTCATCAATGTCGCTATCACTAAAACTCCATAATTTCGTGGTGTAGAGGCTCCAGCATTTGATTGAACAACAACTGCAACGTTCTCTATCAGCCCTATCAGCTGTTATCACTTCCTGTCACCCGCCGTCGCCGTCTCCACCTTCCCCTTGATATCATTTGCTGAAATCAACGCCTAACTGATGCTGTGTCCCGCGTTATGAGTATGTTGACCTTCCATTCTAACTTCCCTTATCAAATCTTATCAGCAACCGGCAGTTCTTATTTCCAAGAGGGGGGGGGGTGGTACTCGGCGAACTTGAACCCGTGAAGCATTTTGCGGACGGACAGACATACAAACACATACATACATACCGACAAACCGACACACAGAGTTAGTGCTTTATAGAATAGAAGGATGTTTCAATAGACATTCCTGTATATAAGGTGTTCGATTGTATTGATTCCTGTTCCGAGATAATAAGAGGAGACATGAAATCGGTAAGAATTTAGTGTTCAGATCAAGCAATGTCTGCACTATTTTGTTACCTTTGCAGTGCCCTAAACCGGACAGCTTGCATCTAAACAAATCTTTCAGTTCTGCAATTTTCCGTGGAGCGAGATAACTGCATTTTTTGCCATCAGATCTGCAGAGGGCATCTGGGAGGGAATTGAAACACTGGCTCGCCTTCAAGGGAGCACGATAGTTTGGTTCCCAGAAAATGAGGGTAGAGGCACTAAGCAGAGCGACAACGAAGCAGAAGCTGCACTACGCGGTGCGGCAGTGAAGCAGAAGCGGTATGAAAACTGCCGAAGCTAGGAGCCTTTCACCTCTTCCAATCAGTAAGTGGACAGGCATAATCTATGACAGATCATCGCTACCAATGCAGAAAAATCGCGACGATTGTCACGTAGGCGAGGAAAAGCATAACTTTTGGCGGCAGTACACTTCAAGGCAACCCAGGAAGTGTTGTAGCGAACAGAGCGACACACTGATGGCATTACTGTGAGAAGGAGGTCTGAAAACGGCGGAAATTGAGTAAAACACCTAAAAATCACAGAGAACTCCCGAACTCCAGAAAGAGTGTTGCTCGCAAGAAAACCCCGATATATGTCAGAAAAAGATATTTTTGTTACCAATAACAACTCACCTCTTCCGAAGAAATCCTGGCCTGGGGCAGAAACACTGTTTAGGTTTTCGGTAAAAACAGCTGGCCCAGAAAAAGATATTTTTGCTACCAATAACAACTCACCTCTTCCGAAGAAATCCTGGCCTGGGGCAGAAACACTGTCAACACACAACAACAATCAATGGCAACCGCGGTCGTTTGCGGGCGTGTGGCCAGAAGCTTTTGGAAACGCCCACGGAGCATTCTTCGTTAAAGAAGGCATAACGTGGTGCTTGATCGGGGCGCATTAAAAGTATTCCTATCATGTAAGCATAATCGATCTATAGCGCCCAGTTTGTTTACAGGTGTTCAGAGGATTTTATACTTGTGTCTATCGGTGCTGCCTAGGCTGCGCTTCTTCGCTTTCTGTGTTGCATTAACCTTTTGGATTGGTTACATTTAGACTGCGGCTGAGGACGAATAATAAATAAATAAACAAATAAATAGTGGCTGCAAATCTCCGCCCATTTCTCCGTCCACAGGTTATACTGGAAAATACCTTTGATCAACTAATGACTTCCGCGAGTCATTACAAGGTGTATACTACACAAGCCGTGATGGTGTCGTAGCTTATAAAAGGATAAAAGTACTTATTCGCAGACTGAAGACCTTCAACGAGTGCTGGTCACGTCATGCAGTGCGGAGCGCCGAGAGCGACTCGTTCATCCGCTACTTAAATACTATTTCGACAAATTGCAGATGAAGCTGGAAGAAAAAGGCAAGGAGATGCCGTTCGAATTCGAAGATCTTCAGGTAAGTCGCGTGAATCTCCATCGCATATTGCAGTTCACAACGTAAAAATAGCGAAGTTACTTCTACGAGAATAATGCAAGGTGCAATCACCCATCTTCCCTTGCAGTGGGCACCTTGCATTAGGTTTCTCGTGGAGGTGAATTTTTTCACAGTATTTTTTCAGAGAGACTACTTCCGTACACTACCCTACACTTGCGGTCAAACCGTATTTGCCATTGGTATTTGGCTGCATAGTGACGTCATTCGAAAAGGCAAAGCAGATGATGAAGCACGTATACAGGAGATGGTAACCAGGCTTCACAGTATTGTCGAGGAGACGGTTCTCGCTCACAAGTGGCACCACGAAGACAGTTGATAAGCTTCTTCACCCCGTGCAAACAATGAAGTTGTGTTGTTCTTGTCCCTTATCAATCTTCTCTGCACTACTCCTTGTTCCTATGCGTGTATCATTCTGTATTAAATACAAACTGTAGAACTAATCTTGCTTTGTACGTGTCAAATTGAGTAATTATTTAGATCTTATTTTGCATGGTTAAGTGCAACGAATACAGCTATTATTATAAAGGGCTTAGTTAGCCTCGTCGCCAGTTAACATTTCATCACAGGACAAGAGGTGCAGTCATGGTCCTTGCAAATGATAGGGTGTGTGATTGGGGCATAGCGGAGTGCAGCCAGATCAGATTTCCCATCAGCTTTATCGGAACGAGTATGCCCATTGGTGAGGAAAGCTGATGGGCTCTGGCCGCACTACACTCCGAGCCGTTTCCCACGCCATTTCTTTTGCATGGATCATTACTGTATGGTTTTGGTGTAATATTTCACTTACGACTACAATATGTACCCCATTTTCAGTTGTTCAAAGGCGAACTGTACGATCACCCCTGAAAGCGGTCCTTCCCGTGTGCGAAGTGAGGGTGCCCGGATACAGTAGCTTTCCTTTTCCTTTTTCACAAAAGACCGTGAACGGAGCTGGAGGAAAGTGGTGGGGGTCGTTATGCTTCAGCCCCGTCCTCTTGCTTTTTTCACTGGAGAAAGCGGCAAAGTGCAGCCGCGGCTCATTCGCCTCGCTCGTGGCGGGAACTAGGCTCCACGGGAGTGAATGTACAATTGTCTTCGAGCAACCCCTTTGCACCCCGCCCTTTCGCTTTAAGCCCCGCCAACCTCTTACAAGCACAAGCATGCCTTTTCTTCGCTCGGTATGTTGTAAGTAGCATTCATTCAATTAACCTTCAATGTTAGACCGCTCTTGTGCTTTGCGAGTTCCATTACGAAAACTGACTGATTTATCCGTACGAAAAATTGGGGGCTGCACGAGATGCTGTTCACCAGGTTGAATATTTAGCATATGAAGCGTTGAGTAGAGAAGGGGGAGAGTACGTGCTTAAGTGGAAGCGAACAGCCGGCAAAGATTAGGGAAGCCTACTTGCATGTTTAGTAAAGTGTTTGGAATGGCTGTAAAGTTTATACCGGGAAAGACTGCTACTTGGTCGCTTGGACGGCGGAGAAGGTGGTGTCGCTGAAAGGCAAAAGGAACGATAAATCCCCTAGGTGTGTAAGATGAAAACACCGATCACCAAAGGATTCCACGGCCTTGAGAAAGCCTCACATGATGTCTGCTACATTGAAAAGCAGTCTCTAAGCATCCTAGCAGGGCTTCAAATATCTCCCTTCAGCAACGGACACGCCCACAAATGGCCACACCGATTAGCAACTGATCACCATCGGATCTGTTTCCAACAACCTACGTCTGAATGGTAATTTTTTTCTCTTTTTCAGGGTTCTTCCTGAAGAGTAGAAGTGTTGGTGATGAAAATATCATGAAAATATCGTTCTTTGGCAGAGTACGAAGGTTTCTTGCAAGTGGCGATGTTTTGTAGTTTTCGACACCCTTTACTTTTTTGAATTTTTCACTTAATTCCCACGAGTATTCGACAGCCGCTTCGTTAAGTAGATTAGCATTTAGTGTATTCCTACTTCTGTTAAGAACCTTCGTTGATACTGTCGTGAAGTTTGCTAGGTTTGAAATGATGTGCCCGCATGGTTATTGTGCAGTGGCTTTAAATTTTTCACATTGATCTTTGAAGACCAATGAATGATTTGCCTCACAAGGGAAGGTCAACAGGTCAGTCCGGCCATTTCTAATGAGGTGCACACCGTTGTACGCCCCCTGGCACGGTGAACTCAAATCTACCTTTGGAATTTGCTGAACGATACTTTGAAAGAAGTTATAGAGGTTTTTCCTCTCGCTTTTCTCTCGAAAGCGCGCTGGCCCCAAGCAGGCCGGGGCCTGTAGCGCGCGATGTAATCACTTTCGCACAAGAAGGGTGTGATATCCGTGCTCACGGAGTCACGTAACCCCCGGGGCGGCACTCCAGCGAAATCTGAGATTTTTACTCAACTCCAAAAAATGTGAGGTTAGGTTAGTCATGACTGAATATTGACCGTAGGTCTAGCTTATCACCGATGAGTGGTATTCGAGCTGAGTTAACTCGTTGGCCATGCATTTTGTTAAAGGCAGTTGGCACGATGGTTTCCCACCTAGAAAATGCTAGTAGGGCGCTGTATAGTGGGGAAAATGGCGAAAGGAGTGAAACGGTCAAAATCCTGCGAAGAAAAAGCCTCCGTTCTCAGTGACTTGTAAATCGATTTCGGACGAGTTTCCCGTAGGCATCTTGCCAATCACCGCTACCGAAGATACGGCTGCATATGTGTACCCATACCCTCGTCATCCGGGCAGTTGATTAGGGCGGTCGTCAACGGGCCGCAGACGCGGCTGCAGCAGCGACCGCGTGCGTAGGAACTATTTGCTTTTTCCGGCCTAATTTAGTCATTTTTCCCTACTTTTCACTGTTTTTGGCTGCTTTTTCCAAGATTAGCAGTTCCTTGTCTTCACAAGGTAATTATAATTGGAATTTTTATAACATTTGCGAACAATTAAACGATTAAACAAACAATCAGACAAATACCTGAACTCACAATATATTTGGGTGTGGTATGGGAACGGTAGGCACCCAGGATTAGATACCCAGGATAACTTGTAAGTACAAAACTATTTCGATACCCGGACCAAAACAGGTGAGCAATTGATAATTCTGCACATCGTGAAACCATTCGATTGTCTTCAGGTACAAGAATTTAGTTGGACGATTCATAGTAACTCTCCATGATCTGGTGGATCATGGAGAGTTACTAGGACAACGAATATTGATTCATGATGGAAGAGCTTGTGATTCGAAATACGAAATCTTTAAAATTTTGATGAAAACTCGAATTTGAAATAAGAGAAACATTCTCTAGAGCGGCAGTCCTCACAAAACATTTGCGAAATAGTTGACAGAAGAGACCATGTTGGTCGATGAAATTACTAACCAGGAAAGGTCAACAGGTCGCCATGGCCATTCAGGATGAGATGCATATTGCCGTGTGCGTCTCGGGGCACTGAACTCAAATCTGGTTTCAGAATTTGCTGAACGATTCTCTAGGAGGAGTTAGGGGGGGGGGGTCGTTCTAGCATAGCACTCGCCGATCCTCCTTTGCGTAGCTCAAGTTAAGTTCGAATACATACAGTCCCAACTGGTCGATGGTTAGTGGATAGGTGGGTTGCTTCATATATGAGAGGTCATGGGTTCGGTTCCTTGACAAGTTCGCGTTTTTGCATTCTTTCGGAACATCTTCTGCGAGTTCAGAGAATACTTCTTTCCGTTATTTTGTCATGCTTGCTCTTGCTTGCAGCAGAAAAAGACTTAAGTGCCGGCAATTGTGCTTCCCTTTCAAGACTTTTGGGCAGTGTTTACCCTTTACTGCCCAAATCACCCGAAATCAGGCCAGTTTTTGACCGACTTTTTCTTCGTGAGCAGAATTGGCTGAAAAGTTGCCTACTAGGGTAGTCTGCACTACTGAACATGATTATCACAACCGCTCGGCACGAAACATCCGTGCCACAGGCGTCAGTGTCAAAATACCCTAAATCAAGAAAGTTCGCTGGAAACTTGTCATCTGGGGTAGTTTGACCTCCTGGACACAGAAATCCCATTAGCTGAGCCCGGAAATGCCTGGCGCCGGCGCCAATACTCGAACCACCATAATCACTAAACTTTTCAACTGGAGCAGTTTGACCTTCTAAACACGAGCATCACATCCGTGGGGCGTTGAGAATGTTTGGGATAAAGAAAAAGCGGTAATGTAATGCGCAACCTGCGTCCGCACCCCTCCTCATGAGGCCCTTCCGTCAAGAGAAGGATCTCTGTGACAGGCAACTAGGAAGAGTAGTGCGTTACTTCGACCAGTTTGCCCAATTGCCCTAGCACAGAGCCCCGCAATAAAGCGACCGGAGTCTGTGCTACACCCCCGGACTAGGAACAAGCATGTGATGGGTCGCTTGTGGCGTACGCGTCAGGCGTTTCAGAAAGTTTGGATGAGATATTTGTGTACAGGAGGTCAAACTACCCCAGTTGACAAGTTTCCAGCGAACTTTGTGATTTAGGGTATTTTGGCGCTGGCGCCTGTGGCACGGATGTTTCGTGCTGAGCGGATGTGGTAATTATGATCAGAAGGGCAGACGACCATAGGGGAACTTTTAGCCAATTCTGCCAGTAAACGGTAAACACTGCCCAAAAGTCTTGAAAGGGAAGCACAATTGCCGGCACTTAAGTCTTTTTCTACTGCAAGCAAGAGCAAGCATGACAAAATAACGGAAAGAAGTATTCTCTGAACTCGCAGAAGATGTTCCGAAAGAATGCAAAAACGCGAGCTTGTCAAGGAACCGAACCCATGACCTCTCATATATGAAACAACCCACCTATCCACTAAACCATCGACCAGTTGGGACTGTATGTATTCGAACTTAACTTGAGCTACGCAAAGGAGGATCGGCGAGTGCTATGCTAGAACGACCCCCCCCCCTAACTCCTCCTAGAGGATCGTTCAGCAAATTCTGAAACCAGATTTGAGTTCAGTGCCCCAAGACGCACACGGCAATATGCATCTCATCCTGAATGGCCATGGCGACCTGTTGACCTTTCCTGGTAAGATTGATCGAAGCAGTGCTCTGACACATTGGTGGGATAACACCTCGGAGGTCGATTGACCGCTAACAGGGCAGATAGCCGTGAAAAACGGGAAAGGTTGTAGAAAGTTCCACGAGGTGATTTTCATATGAATAAATAGGAATAAATAGCATTTTCCATAGGGATTCGAATGGTGTAACTTTGACTGGAATTTTCTCTTATGAAAAACATGTGAAATTTGCTTTGAAATGGTCTTGAAGTTGGCACCCGATAACAACTGCCAGCAATATGCCGCTACTTTCCCCTAAGTTGTCTGAAAGCACAGGGCGTACTGTATAAAGCTCCCTTATGGAACTCGTAGAGCCACTCAGAGCGCTGGAAACCCTGTTTGGAAACGCTGAAAATCGAGCAATTGTTCTAGTATCGCACGAAGTGCCCATTTCAAGTGTTGAAAAACCCTTCTTTTCGACTTCATTCTTGAAAGTCGCGAACATTAAGGAAAACAGGGATCCATACATTAGGCACGTTGTGCTCATGTGGTCCGAACTAAACCACAGCTCGAGATTTTCCGGACTGAAAAGGCTATATCGTCCGGAAGTGAGATCGAGCGAAACCCCTCAATTTTCGGGAAAATGGGCACCAATATCTAGTTTTTGATCACTTCTCACGCGATGCAGTACATTATTTGATCTCCACAATGATTTAATTCCCAACGTTTACCCTCTGGTTACAATTATAGCGAGACTCGCTCGCTAACGAGTGTCCTCAGGTACTTCGATAGGAAGCACAGTTCAATTTTCGACTTTTTCAGTTTTTTAGGATGCCAGCTTATAGAACTCGACGAGCTGAGTCTAGCAGTATAGGGTTCTATACAAGAAAGGTTCACACAAATCGAGTTATAACAAAAAAGAGCCGAAAAGCGGAAAAAACGCGGATCTGCGTTTCTTGCCATTTCTTTTCCAAGGGATTTCCGTTGGAAAAATGGAAACGCAGAACCGCCTTTTGTATTGTACCGCTAGATTCGCCCCGTAGAGGCGAATCTAACGGTATGCCTGGCTTTTCATTTTAGCTCCTTTGAAGGGAGTTATAACAATGCGGCGCTTTGCGGCGGTTTGCGGCGGTTTGCGGCGGATTAATCCGCCTTTTTTCCAAAAATTAGGGGCGGTATTGTATGGGTGTATTTGGATTGTTGTAGAATAAATAACAGGTAAATAAGTAAATAAACAAATAAATAAATACAAATAAGTTATAAATTTTCGATTTCGACCTCATGTTCACTACTATTCTCATTTGTCTTGAGACGAAATTGCTCACTTTTGCTGGGGTGTCTCTCCCTTACTTCATCTGGCTTCCCGCTGTCGCCGCTTCAAGCATATTACCCATCCTTCGGGTTGCTCAGGATGCGTTTTGAAATTTTTTTACCTTTGGCACCGTTCACTTCTGTACGCCCCGCCCATTGTGGGCGGAGCCGAGGTTACCTTGTAGTTACCTCGTAGGTTTCTGTAAATGTTGGCCCATACCACAACCATCCCAAGCTTGATCCGTTCCCCAAAAGGGATTTTCCACATAGTCCCCAATTTCCGGGTGCACACGAAAACATAGAAACAGAAACACACACACACACACACACACACACACACACACACACACACACACACACACACACACACACACACACAAGCACACACATCAGGTCACAAAGCACACCACAGCACAGGGTGGGGGGGGCGCACACACACACACACACAACTTCTGCTTTTTATATAGAGAGTATATTCAGTAAACTGGATCTAGTGGTAGGGTAACTTTGAATACATGTTAAGACATATGTCAAGGAGTGTCATTCAGTGTATTTGTTAATTTAGATTACTTTCAATTAAGGCGAACAGAAAAGGTGTGGTTTTCCACCAGGACAATGCAAGACCACACACTGCAAGAATCACTCAGGAAACAATAGCGCGACTAGGATGGGAAATTCTACCTCACCCTCCGTACTCGCCAGACCTTGCTCCAAGTGACTATCATTTGTTTTTGGCCTTGGACAACCACATGAGGAATCGGCGATTTGAAAATGAAGTGGCTTTGGACAACGAACTAAAACATTTCTTTAATTCCCAAAAGCAAGATTTTTACAAAAATGGAATATATGCTCTTGTGTCTAAATGGGAAAGTGTATTACTTGCTGAGGGTAATTATTTTTCGGAATAAATCTAAGTTTAACCCATTTTATGTTATTATTTCGCTACCTTCAAAACCGCATGAACTTTTTTGGTTGTCTGGTATTAAACTAACGAGTGGGAGTGACCGGCCGTTTTATTAGGTTGTCCGGAAAGTTCTCAGCGTTTTGTGCACCTATTTTTTGTACATTCACTGCTGATTAAAAACTCATTCTGCCTTGCTTCTCAGTAGCACATCCTGTAGAGAATTTCTTGCGCTATCTGATGGTATAATTGCCGTTTCACCATTGCTTGATAAACCCCCTTTTTTCAAGATTTTTTCAAGCATGTGAAAAGAGCACTTCGGACGATTTTTTTCTTCGACTATAAATTGGGGCAATCCGCAATCGAAACAGCTCAACAAATTAACCAGGTGTGGGGGCCCAATAGTGCTAGAGAAAGCACTGTGCGGCAATGGCTCAACAAATTTCGTTCTGGAGATTTCAGCCTTGAAGATGAACCTCATAGCGGTCGACCTAAAGCAATATCTGACGAGGATTTTAGGGGGATTTTGGAGGCTGACCCATCCCAAACAGTTCGAGAGATAGCAGAAGAGCTAGGCCTTGGCAAATCCACTGTTGCAGGATGACCGGAACGAATTGGCACGTCTCGAGGTTTCCTTCTGC
>MU912492.1:8231-18872 GCA_036418165.1 Cooperia oncophora
TTTCGGCATTACTTCTTCACTTTCGGCATTTCTGCATTTCTTCAAATCGATACGTATGTAATGCTTTTCGTCATTTCTGCACTTTCCGCACTTCTGCAGTTTCGGCATTTCTGCATTTCTTCAAGTCGATAAGTATCTATTGCTTTTCTGCAGATTCCGCACTTCTGCACTTTCCGCACTTCTGCATTTTCCGCATTTCTGCATTTCTTCACGAACGCAAGCTATGAACGCGGCCTTAGAGAATCACCCGCCATTTTCTCCGGGACCAGGATTAGGCGAAAGTACTGTTTTAAAGTTGAGTATCAAACTCTCCTTGGATTGCTCTTTGTCCGTGCCTGTGCTCGCTTAATATTCGTTCTTATGTTCGATTGACTGTCCCAACGAACTGAGCTTGTATTTAATTTGTTAAGATAATGTTGTCTATTTTAGATCACTGCTTTACTGAAATGTCGCCGAAAGGCAAGCAAGTTGAAGTTGATACTAAGGAGGAATTTAGCAATGGCGGTGAGCGATTAATTTCAGTGTTTTGATGAATTTTTATTGCTCTGCTCATTCATTCGAAATCTGCTTAGTTCGTTAGCGTGTCTTGTTATCTATAAAAAAAGGGCACTATTTAAAACTTGTGTAAGGCATTGTTCACGGTCTGCGAGCCTGACGAAAGTTGGGCGAAACCGTCGCGGTTTGGCGGTGAGGCGAAAAGCGATAGATGCGTATCGATTTCGTTGGCGAAAATGCCAGGGCGGTTGAGCTAGATTTTGCGAAGGCGAAAAACGCCGCGGTTCGGCGAAACGCCCGTCGATTCGTATCAAAACCCTTTCGCCCAACCGCCAGACTCTTCGCCCAACCGCCAGTCGATACGTAAAAGCTTTTCGCCGAAGCGTTCCTTTTGAGAGAAACGCAGGTTCGCGGACTGTGATTAATACCTAATAGGGTTGTTTGATGCCCTGATCTTGAGTATCTGTGGGGAAAGGAGTGATTACCTTCAGGCCAGGCTCAGTCTTAGCAAAGCGCAGATGACCATAGTGTCCTACGTTAGCGCCGGCGCCAAGAATAAATGTCATATTCGTAATCAGGATGTCAAATAACCCCCGTGTACAAGTTCCATCGACGGTTTTGGCCAGGGGGATGTGATATTCATGTTCAGGGGCTGCTACTACCCCTTGGGACAAGTTTTCAGCGAATTTGGTGGTCTAGTGTATTTTGGCGCCCGCGCCCTGTGGCGCGGGCGGGCTCCAGGGGGTTTCGGGCGGAGCGGATGTGATATTTGTGTTCAGGAGGTCGAAGTACCTCAAAAGCGAATTTTCAGCCAAAGTTGCCCTTTTGGAGGAAAAGTCGGTAAAACCGTCTTGATTTCGGCAGACTGGCATAGGAATAGTTCAATACTGCCAAAAAATGAAGTCATTAATCACGATATTAGGTGCTAGCGTAGTGTGGGGAAAGGGAAACACTCACCACCCCTTCAATCAAGGCCTACGTTTGATAGAGGCCATTTCTTCTCTGCGAGATTATCCCTCTGATATTCTCTTCCTTAGGGGAGAAAATATCTGTGAAGACCGCTCGGAAGGGTTCGCAAATTTGAACAACTTGAAAACAATAGAATGACCTGCATTTTGTAGTAGCAAAGCATCGCTTGTGGTCGCCGTTAGTGTTAAGTTATAGGAGATCACGTTCTTGCAGTTTCTTGTTTATGTACAAGATAACTGGCCCTTTTGCGAAGCGACCATTTCTATTCGGTGAAAACGCCACATTGCTATCCGGTAAGAGGACGCAGGCAAGTAGACCTGAGTTGGCATAATCGCGCCGTCGCGTTGCGTCCCTCAGCTTGCCTTTGCTTCTTTTCCCTAGCGTTCCAGACAGTCATTGGAATTCCATAGTCCCCAAGGAGATCAACTTCCTTTGACATGATTTGCATTTGGGGTCATCATTTATCGTTACCTTCCGCTCCTGTTTTCTTTACCGTTCCTTAGAAGTCGCGTAGCGTTGCCTATTCATTATGGTCAGACATGATGAAAGAAAGGTTTGAAATTGACTCATAGGCGGAGCTCGCCCAAAAATTGTTGATGGTAGCTGTCTGCCATTTTTTTCCTATTTCAATACGTTTGGAATGACTCTGTCAAAGGAACACTTCTGCAATCAGTCTTGAATGGTGACGCTTTGCGCATGGAAGGGCGCATGGTAATCATGGCCTGATGATGCTGTAAGCAGCAGATCGGCAGTTGATTTTTTTCCTTTCTAATTTGAGAGTCTAAGCCATTTCAGCCGAAGCCGATGAGTCGTATACAGTGGAAAAGATCTTGGCTACTAGACGAAGAGCTGGACGTCGTGAATACTTGATCAAGTGGGAAGGCTACCCTGAGGAAGATGCCACGTGGGAAGCCGAGTGTGATTGTGTGAGTGCTTATCGTCAGGGCACTTGTCAACCGGGAAGCCTCTCCTCTCTTTCATTTTTTTCCTCATTCCTTCCTTCCTTCCTTCCTTCTCTGATCCCTCCTCCTTTACCTTCTCCCTCCAACTACTGGACTGGTAGATGCCTCGTGAAAATACTCCTGGACCCTCGGGTGCTTATGCATTATTGCTCACAAGCTGCTTTAACGCTCCTTTAAGTGAAACTCGAGTAATAAATATCTTATTGTGGGAGTTCGTAGGAAATTGGGCAATACGTTGCTCATGTGCGATATCTTTTGGCATTTTGGGCTGTGCCTTAATAGCTGATTTTTGAGAACAGAAGAAGATTTCTTACCATACGGTAACGCTCAACTTGCCTCTCAATTACCCCTGACGAAGATTCGCTGCGCACGTCCCCTTTACCTACGTCTCCTTATGTGTTATTCTCTCATGAACTTTTTCGGCGTTCAAGAGTGTGTTTCAGGACTGCCCGGATGCGATAGCGGAGTTCCTCAAGAGTAAACCTAGTAGGTAGGACGAGTATGTTTAATCTCTCTTCATGTTTTTAATAATTCTGGTTTTATGTTAAGTTAACACGATAGGTTTTATATTGTGTATACTCGTTTGATGAACTTTTTATTCAGGGCCCGCGGTGGAAAGGATGACAGTACCATCATGATTGGAGAGCAGGAAATTGTTAGTTGCTTTTTAATTTCGTTAAATGGAAGTTCCGCTGAGCTTTTTCCAACGTTCCGAGCTATGCTTCGTAATTTCGTTGAATAGAAGTTTCTGAGCTTTTTCCAACGCTCCAGGCTAAGGCTTTTTCAAATAGCTGAACCTTCAAAGCTTGTCGCTACTCTTGTGATATTGTCGTTGTTACTTGATTATGCTGGGATGTAATAGCTTGGCTCAACATTCAGTGACCGGTAAAATGAGTTTGTCTGGAACGTTCCAATAAATGTCAACTTTAACGTAAATCGATCGATGTTCCCGAAATCAAGCATTCCATATGAGCAGAGGTTCTCGTACTAGAGTTCCCCGTTATGGAAGAACCTGATATTTTTCTTGTTTCATATTATTGCGTATTGCGAGCCGTGCGTTGCGCTGAGGGTTGGGGAGGCGGAGGGGAGAGGAGGGGTGAAAGGAGGACCGCCTGTGACCACATGGTATGGGCTATTTGGAAAACTCAATGTGTAGCATGCCTAAAGTGTGCTTCCGTCATCACGTAAAGCTAAAGTCGTCCTTCCTTGTAACCAGGCGGGAGCGCAGAGAACTTCTGGGTCGTAGTTCGCTAGCAGCTTATTTTCCTCGACTGAATTTTATGCATACCATCCACTAGATCCCTGGAATGTCAGCTACATTCCGGAATATGCAGTTTTGCACTATATATGCTTTTGTATCTGCACATCGCTTTTGCAGAGTCCGAAACAGTCGAAAGGCGCTAGAAGAACCACCCTATCGGAAACAAGAGGTCTGGATGTGGTAAGACATCGAATATCTTGACTATTTTCCATCTTTTGAAACTATGGTGTTTAGCCGAAAAAAAGTAGGCGTCGAACTATTACGGCCACATCAAATCACGGAGAATCGGCGTCAAAGAAGGTAAGCATCTATATCTGTTAGTACTCAGGGCTTTCTTCCCGTACTACCTGCGTTTTTAAGAACTGGGTCTTCTTTAGTGTGCAGAAGTTAGGCGAACACTATGATTTTTTGACTGTTGAAAATCGAGGAAACCGTGCTCATTTATTTACAGGAAAAAGTTGTAACTCCCGAGGAACCGATGAAGGACCTCGACAAATCCGCAACTCAAAACGGAGTCAGATGTAAGTTTCAAATTAAAAAAAATTTGAACACTTTGGCCAGTAGGAAGTTTCAAGACACTTATATACATTGAAACAATGAAAACAAATCAAAGAGAAGCTCACCTATTAAATGAAGTGCGCTTATCCCGGCCTAAATAAGAGATGATGCCATCTCCTCCCTTATATTCCAGATCCTATTAGGTAGAGAAAGTCTTCAGTCCAGCTAGTAGCCATTATTAAGAGAAAAAAGGTATTACAAGTTGGATTTCCTTATTTATCAAAGCGAGCGGTCCAAGTAATAGCGTTGGGGCGCGCTCTGACGCGTACCGACGATCGCGGCGATCGCCACTGCTGTCGCGAAGCATGAACGCTGCCTAAGCCATTTTGAATTTCAGCACGCCGAACGCTCGACCGAAAAGAAAATAGTGGTGCTCCTCAGAAGAGACGGTCTTTGAAAGATCGCATTAAGTCAGAGTTCTCAGAACGAGGTGAGCCTAGCGTTGCTTCCGATAGGTTCGAGTTCAACTGCGTCACGTTCAAGGGGCATCCAACGATAGTGATGAGGGATCCCTTCGTTCACGATTCCTTAAGACAAAGAAAATCAAGGAGGATGTGAACTCAAGCACTGAATCTTCATCATGTGAGTTTTTTTCAGCAATACAAAATATTTTCCATGAGCGCTAATATACTGAGATTGTTGTCTTTTTCTCGTTGAATAACTATGCACGCAAATACCATATTTGCTCATAATTCTTATTTGATTTTATACATTTCTGTGAATCTAACTTCACTATCTCTGATAGACAGTGATTGTCTTTTAGACAATATAATCTAGTCAACAGTATAATAACGGCAAGATCCGTTATATATGACCAGTCGGCTCGCCGGCTAACGCCGGCGCGCCTCCTTCTGATACGGCCCGGCTGCGCCGGGCGGCGCGTATTTTCTTTCACATATTTCTAGACTCAACTGATATCCGCCTTTTGTTCTGTACTCCACTTTTTTCCGGTGTCTGAAGTACTCTTGAGCTATTTTACAGATTCTTCGTCTGACTCCGCCCACCTCGGAGCAGGCCCGCCCACTTGTGCCCCACAATCCTCACCGGCGACCCTCTGCTGACCTTAATCCACGTTTTTTCCGGTCTTTGAAGTGCTCTGGGACAGTTTTAGAGAATTTTCGTCTGGCTCCGCCCACCTCGGGCTGGCCCCGCCCACAATATGTATACCCCACATTTCTCAATCGGCGACCCCTTGCTGACCTGAATTCACTTTATTCCGGTCTTCGGAGTGCTCTGGAACCGTTTTACAGACCTTTTTTCTGGCTCCGCCCACAATGTTTTTGCCCCACAATCCTCACCGACGACCCTCTGCTGACCTTAATCCACTTTTTTCCGGTGTCTGGTGTGTTCTGGAACCGTTCTAGAGAATTTTTGTCTGGCTCCGCCCACCTCGAGCAGGCTCCGCCCACAATTTTTTTGCCCCACAATCTTCACCGACGACCCTCTGCTGAACTTTTTTCCGGTGTCTGGAGTGTTCTGGAACCGAGCTACAAACTTTTAAAATGAATACCCTGCGATTTAGGGCAAGCTCCGCCCACTGTGGGCGGGTCTCAACACACTTTGAGCGTGCCCTATATTCGCCAGATATTTACATTCTACACTGAGTTTTTGCGACTTCCAAACACTCTCGCGAACCGGGTTACTGAATTTTGCGAGAAGCACCTTGAGTACGCCCCGCCCATTTAGGGTGTACCTGCCACAGTTAGTCTGGCGACTCCTTACTAACCTTAGTCCCTTTTTCCCCATCTTTAAGCTGCTCCGGAAGCGAATTATGAACATTTTTCTGCGGAACCCCAAACTTTCGGCGAGTGCCCCGCCCACTGTGGGCGGGGCTTCCCATAGGTCAAGTGTGCTTTTTATTTCTTGTCCCATGCCCTACCCATCCCCACCTTGACTGGACCTCTCCAAGTCGTTCTTCAGGTCGAACCGAATTTCCGGACAGACAAACAAACTTACAAACTTACAAACACAAACAAACAGACAAAGCGAATTATATATATGGGGTGATATGTAGGTCGGCATTTGCTAGGCATTGAGTGGATGAATTTGTTGAAGAATGAGTGGAACTGGCGATCGGAAAGTTTGAAGAGGTCGTTTTTGGAGTTGTGGGAACCTAGCTTCTTCACTCATCAGATTCTGGTCTGAGCGTCTAACAAATGGTACAGCTATAAAGGTACCAGCTCCACACGGTGGATTCGTCTGTCGCTCCAGCCCGGTTCTTCTGAAATGCAGCGCACCCTTTTTGCAATATGACCCCGAGCGCCATCTTGAAAAAGGGCAGGATGGCACTAGAGCTTTGAGACGCTTTTCACGCTGCAGCAGGCAGCTCCCACAGCTTCTCACGGGATTAATTGCCTGTATGTACTTGAGCTGTTTTCTGAACAGCATGTACAGATAGTTCCAGGAAACTAAGGCATGATCCTTAGAATAAAGTCCTCTCGCTTCGGTTGGGCTGTGAGTCGTAGCCACTGGATGTGTTGCTTTCCTAGTTCCTTTTCCCTTCTATAGCTCTTTCAGTGATTCTTCAGTGGAGGAAAACCGTGCGGTACGCTTAAACAACTTGTAAGGGTATTCAAGGGTTCTGTTCCGATGTGGTCGGTCAGGGCATGCGGCGTCCATCAGGCCGTCATTTTGCGGTAGTGTTCACGTACCCAAACTCCAGTGCCCTGTAACAGCATACGCTTGAGCTCGCGCAATTTTGCCTCGTCGAGGCAATTTTTTCCGGCGATTGCTCATATACGATGGTTAACTTTCTGAACCTCCTGAACCACTGAAGAGACCGTCCTGGTAATAGCAATACTGACTCATTACAGCGCCATTCATTTACTGGCCTCCGAATAATATTCTTGAACCATAACTCAGGGGCGGTTTTTGGAAATTTCACATTTGGCATGGCATCTTCAAACAAACTGATCAGCGATTCGTTTAGTATTTACTGATCTCTCTTGCATGATTGCTTTTGCTGGTGCCTTCATAATTAGTCATGCAGTCTTGAAGGATTTTCTTTTTTCTATTTGTTGTAGGAATAATCCTCGAATAGACACGGAAAGTTTCAAATTAATGGGAAATGTGTACCTCTGGCCAGAACGTCTTTATTTGGTTTCCAGATTCGGCGGATCGTGTTTACAAACTCCAGCAAGGGAAGGAGATAGAAGCTATCCTGGGTGTCAACCGGGACGGATCTCGCCTGCTTTACGCGGTGCAATATAAAGGACCCGAACCGAAACATCAAAGAATTGAACTAGTACCATCTACTGTATTGCGAACTCATGCAATAGAGGTACGCTTATCTTTTTTGCTTCTCAAAATCCCGCAAATGATTGGGCACCATTCAACTACTACTACCCCAATTTTCCGAAAACAGGGCCGGATCTTGATCGACTTTTTTCTACGGGCAGATTTGGCTGAAAGTTGGGTTCTAGGGGTAATTCGACCTCCTGAACACGAATATCACATCCACTTGCCTGAAAGTGCCTGGCGCCCGCGCCACAGGCGCCGGCGCCAAGGTACCCTAGATCACCAAATCCGCTGAAAACTTGTGCCCAGGGGTAGTTTGACCTCCTGAACACGAATATCACATCCGCTCGGCCTGAAACCGCTTGGCGCCGCGTTACAGGCGCCGGCGCCAAGTTACCCTAGGTCACCAATGCCGCTGAAAACTTGTATACGGAGGTTATCTGACACCTCGATTACAAATAATACATTCATTTTTGGCGCTGGCGCTAATGGAAGAGCTGCTTATCTGCTCCTGCTAACGCTGAGCCTGACCTGCAGAAAATTACTCTTTCTCCTAGGCTCAGTTTTAGAAACGCGCTAAATGGCGCTGGTGTGAAAACTAAGTGCCATATTCGTGATCAGGGCATCAAACAACCCCATTTTGCAGGTTTTTACCGATTTTGATAAAAAGGTGTGGCGTCGTCAAATCAGCGCCTAATGGCGTCAGGGCTGAAAACTAACTCGCTATACGTGATTAGGACATCAAATAACCCTACTATGCAACTTTACACCAAATTTGCTGGGGAAGGTGGCGGTGTCAAACTTTCGCCAGCACCAATTCGGCGCCAGCGCCCAAAACAAGTGTTATTTTCGTGATCAGGACACCGAATTAAATCTGTAAGTTTCAGCAAAAAAAATGTTTTTTGACTTCTTGAGGTAGTAATAGTTGAATAGTGCCAATGATTGTTGCTTTTGCTGTTCAGCCAATTAGTACATGAAAAAGATTTGTCGGCGGCACTATTTACCCTTTACTGCCCCAGTCATCCGAAATCAGGCCAGTTCCTGACCGACTTTTTTCTCCGTGGGCAGATTTTGCTCAAATGTTGTCTCCTGGGGTAGTTTGACCTCCAGAATACGAATATCACATTCGCTCAGCCCGAAACTTCCTGGCGCCCGCGCCACAGGCGCCAATGATTTGGGGTATTTTGGCGCCGGTGCCCGTGGTGCGGGCGCCAGGAGGTTTCGGGTTGAGCGGATGTGATATTCGTGTTCAGGGGGTCAAACTACCCCTGGGAGCAAGTTTTCAGCGAATTTGGTGATTTCGAGTATTTTGGCGCCGGCGCCCGTGGCGCGGGCGCCAGGAGGTTTCGGGTCAAGCGGATGCGATATTCGTGTTCAGCGGGTCGAACTACCCCTGGAGCCAAGTTTTCAGCAAATTCTGCCCACGGAGAAAAAAGTCGGTCAGGAACTGGCCTGATTTCGGATGGCTGGGGCAGTAAAGGGTAAATAGTGCCGATTTGTCTCTATAGACTTAACCTATCGTGTCGTTCCAAGCGTGATCTGACCTTTTCTGTACCACAGACAGTGGCTCAAGAAGTGGCTGTTAAATTAACTAAGCCCACGACGACTGCAACGTACTTCCCAACGAGAATGGTGTTCCGACAACTGGAATCCAACTTGGTCCGAAGGTGCCTCGGAAGTTCCAACTATGTAATATTGCGAGCAATGCGCAACCCTACCCTTAGCAGCTTGATCACATCATTAGCGCTTTCGCTGAATAGCCCAAAGCTCCGATTAAATGATAGCACTTGACTCACTCGCTATCTCACTTCCCGGAACAGTAATATGCTGACTGAGAAGAGCTCAATACCGACGTCTTGTCATTGCTCTTCGGGTCTGCGTCCAGTGACCTTCTGAGAGCAGGGATCGAGCAACAACCTATGCATTAGCGATATGTTAGAGATCGAGTGACAGACATGTTGGTTACGCAAGCAAAAAAAAATTAGGGAAAAAATCCGGTAGGAGCGTGATGCCTTGAAAATTATGATGTCTTGAAAACTATGAGCCAACCTTATATTTCTAGTAGCTAAACGGTGGTGTCCTTACCAAGTTTGACCCTCGATGAACCTTGGCGTTATTATGATGTATAACTGGTTCTTCTTTATCTGCACTCAAGGTTGGCAAACGTCTACTAGGTGCCAAGGGTTGAGTGGCGGGAGAAAATGTTGAAGGGGTTTTATTTTGGGAAATTTTCTCTCAACTTCAGGATTGGCCATAGAATGGGCGTTCATGCTCGCGCCATGTCGTTAGTCTCTTATGTGGGACGTTCTAACCATGTTGCAACGATGCGCAGGCTCTACCATATCTAGGTGGCCTTATACTGCAGCGGTTTCACATTGAATCACTTGGTGGGGTGGGCGTGTGTGACTTGGAAAACTATCAACCAGCTTAACTCCTTTCTGCCGCGGAGTAGTTGTCAAGTTCTGCGTTTCTTTGGGCTAGGAATGTATTGTAATGAAGGTAAAATGCATTGTCAAGAGAAATAATTTTTTCAGGAATTTGTCGACTTTTTGGAGCAGCTTGTGGTTGCAAATACAACTCATGTTGATGTGTAAACATGGCTAATTGTAAATTCACATTGCCTTTTCCCGATCATCACCTCAGCCCTCCATACCTTCGAAGATTTCATCTTGCAAGCATTTTATCCATACCGGTCACTTGCTATTATTCGATACATTGTATCAGGTAACAACCAGTTTGTTATTGTTTACGGTCTCAAAGGAAGGACTCCTTTAACGGGAGGAACTGATCTGCTGTATTTATACATGTGACTATTTCCTGGTTGTATGTTTACAATTCTTAATGCCACTTATTTATTGACTTGTTTCATTATTGCTGTTGTAGTTTGGTGCTAAAACGTGAAAGCTTGTAAAATGAATGCCTAATCATTTTGAATATACTTTGTTTCCATTGGCGTCTGTTACAAAGCGATAACTGCGTCGTATATCGTCGTGTGAAGTTTGTTAGGCCGCTCTTGAGTATAGGCAATGCCTAAATGTTTGGAGGGAAGGCGTTTACTCTATGACTTCGCAGCATATTCGCCTTTCACAGAAGTTTGTCGCAGTGCGTTCATACGCCAGTTGAGAAGTCTTCAGCTGAAGTGATCACACAGTTTATTCC
>MU912492.1:26966-43822 GCA_036418165.1 Cooperia oncophora
AAGTAAGTTGTAAAATCGGGCCTAAGAAGATTACAGTGGGAACTCCGATATGGGCAAAAGTCGAACCCTAGGCGGGAGTCGTAACGGATAGCGCACTCGCCCGGAAAGCGTGAGGTGCGGGTTCGACTCCCGCCTGGGGCACGACTTTTGCCCACAACTCAGCATTCTTGTGATAACATTCGGAACGCGTACTGCGGCGTTAAACAGCAGTTATCATAACAAAACAGCTTCAAAAACTTGTAAAGCCTTCGGCCTTGCGGTTCCATGCCGATATCTAACGATTACGGCTGACCGGCTCACCAAGTTAAACGTGTGAGTGCTGTAAGGCTACGGCATAAAAGCCGTTAAGCTGAGAGGGTAAAAGCGGCCCTGGTGGCGTAGCGCACTCGCCCGGAAAGCTTGGGGTGCGGGTAAAAGTGCTTCGAAGATAATTGGCAACAACTCAAAACAGAGCAGCCGCCAGATAATCTTCTAGTCTCATCCAGGTCGCACTCACGAGGTACGTAGTATCGGTGAAGGGCAACATCGTCGCAATGTCACGACACTGTCAACAAAGGCTAACTGTCTTTCAGCCGCCCAAGTTCGACCCAGTTCATTTTCCTGTGCAAGGTTCTATGAAGAGAGAAGAGTAGGAACACTACTACACCGAACACATACTGCTATGAACATAACATAAACTGATTTGTGATCGGACTACCTCTCGAGTCAGTCGTCCGCGTTTGATGTCCGGCGGCGCACCTAAGGGCGAATACGTCGAATGTTTCTAATAAAGTATGTCAATGCAAAAAAATGTGCACATTCAAAAGAGGAGAATTTTCGCAGCTATCCATACTTTTTGGCCACCTTGTACATCATAGCTAAGCGTTTAGACTCTATCCCTTTCAACATTTCTGGGTAGAAGTCATGAAAAGAAATAAAGTTCTTGTGCTGCACAATCGGGAATCTTTTCAAAAGCTCGTAAATTCAATTTTTTTGCAGGACCTGGTTGAGGTAATCGGAGAGTTGATGAGAACCACAACAGCTGTATCAACCGCTAACCCTGTATGTTCATTGACGCCGTTTTCTAGCTTGATGCCTGCTTTAACTGACTCTGCCTGCCCTCTAAGTGACTCTGTAGATCATCCCTTTTTTGTGATGTGTATTGATATTCGAAAGAGAAAAGGCTACACAGTGCTCAGCGACGCTGGTAGCGTATTCCTTCATTACGGGGAAGCTGTTCAATATTTAAGGTTGGTGTACCTATCCCTGGTCTTGGCTCTGGGAACGATATATCAGCCGTGGTTATTGTGGACTTCACAACATCAACCTATAATTATTGGGAAGTCGTAAGTTTGTTTTATCTACATTTTCAGAGTTACTCAGGTGTAGTCCTGCCGGTAAGACCATATCATGTGTACGTTGCCAGTGTCAATCCAAAGAAAAACGTGGTATAAAAATCTTCCCTTTTGTAATGTACACGGGGGGGAGGGCAAAAAAAGTCACTTCGACCGAGTCACATATCAGCAAAGTTTTCGCAGCCCAGACAGAGGACGTGGATACGAGTACCAGGGCGAAAAGATACCCAAGATGTTCCTCCCGCACACCCGCCCCGCCACCCCATGAGCAGGTTCTCGATCATCACGCTTATGTCTACACCAAAATAATGAAGTCAGCTCCAGGTCACCAGCCTGACTGGACGAGACCTTTGCGAAATTCGCAGACATCCAACATTCGAGTCAGCGCTGAGACAACGTCGCCCCAAAGGACATCATCTTCACCGCGAGCGCCAAGGCGCGGGTTGATGGTGGACCGGCCGTACCTGGAATGGGAAGACCGATATTTTCTTCGTGGACCCCGACTGAAGGTGAGCGCTGGCGGTTACATCAAGCAACTCGAGAAGAATATCCTCCCTACATGTCGTCGCCCGTACCTTCTTGGAAACTTTGTACTGCTACAGGTTTGGGTGCCACCACATGGAATCGAAGGGCGTTGGAAAAACTCTCGCCTACTTGGAATGGAAGGGGTTGAGTACCTGAAGAAGATGGAATATCTAAGTGTGTCACCTGACCTAAACTCCCTCAATTACCCGGTTCGGGCGGAGCTCAACAGGGTGGTCTACAGTGGCGGAGAAATCAACGATCTCGCTGAACTCAGGCACCGAATCACGGTCGCGTGGCAGAATCTCTCGATGGCGCTCCTCCAGAAGGCTGTGGCGGAGTATCATGATAGTATTTAATATGCTCTTTAATATGGTGGTAGAAATGTCCGATCAGAATTCAATAAAGTGTAACTTATAGCGCCTCGAAAGTCAAGGAAAAAAGTGACTTTTTTGCCCCCCTCCCCTTGTATCCATGCGTTCAATGCCACTCCAAGGTAACAAACGATTCATACACCCGAGAAATTAATCTCCTGCAGAAGAATAGCAGAGTAATAAAAACGGGGGCACTATTTACCCTTCACTGCCCCAACAATCCCGAATTGAGCCAGTTTCTGACCGACTTTTTTCTCCGTGGACAGATTTGGCTCAAATGTTGTCTCCTGGGGTATTTTGACCTCCTGAATACGAATATGACATTCACATAGCCCGAAACCTCCTGGCGCCTGCGCCACAGGCGCCGGTGATCTGAGGTATTTTGGCGCCAGCACCTGTAGCGCGGGCGGCAGGAGGTTTTGCGCCGAGCGGATGTGATATTCGTAATCAGGGGGTCAAACCACCCCTGGGAGCAAGTTTTCAGCGAATTTGGCGATTTCAACTATTTTGGCGCCCGTGGCGCGGGCGCCAGGAGGTTTCGGGTTAAGCGGATGCGATATTCGTGTTCAGCGGGTCGAACTACCCCTGGAGCCAAGTTTTCAGCAAATTCTGCCCACGGAGAAAAAAGTCGGTCAGGAACTGGCCTGATTTCGGATGACTGGGGCAGTAAAGGGTAAATAGTGCCGTCAATTTTATTTGTTTCGTTGTGAACTTGTGCCAGTATATGAAATTTCATTCATCTATTCAACACAGCATAGCCCTTGGATCGAAACTGCCAAGACGTCGGCGCAATTAAGTGAGGTTATGCCGTAGGCAGGCTTCGAGAGATGTTAGGTGATCCCAACGTACTCTATACTCTATTAGCCTATTCGTAGTAGTATCGCTCCGGCCGCCAAAAAGGTCCACGGTAGCATTTACCATGTGCTTATATTCACAACACCCAGTGTTCGCTCCGAAAAGCAGAAGGATGAAATACTCACATCCCTGGCATAAGGATGATTCTCGAAAACGAAAATATAAAGGAATTTGAGTGAGATATCATGAATACTCTTACCAAAGTTTTTATAAACCAGTCGGATCACCCGGCTGCCGCCGGGTGCTCCTCCTTCCGCTTCACGGCTCGGCTTCGCCGAGCCGACCTGGCTTCGCCAGGCCCCCTTCCCTTAGGCGATATTAGAATGGATAAGGAAGTAGACCGGAACAGTCCTTACCGGAAAAGGCATAACTGGCAGAGTTATGGGTTGCAATAGAAAGGAGAACTTAACATTGCTTGAACTGTAAAAGTGTGTGTCGGAGTGTCGAGAGCTCGAATGTTACACCGACAGCACGTCACCATTCCCAATTGTTGACTTCCTTCCTTATACTGCTTGAATTGCGACCGCTCCTACCGCGAAATTTTTTCGATTGATGATTTTCTCGATTTTTCCGTTTCAGCCGCGCTATACCCGCCCCCCCGCTCGACAGCATTTCAGTAGTAGCAAACTACATCGGTGACACTTTATTCGTTGACATCGAAGAAATGAGTTCACCCACTGAGCCTCTAATTACTCGGCATTATAGCGGTAAGAAGTGATCAAAATGTAGCGCAGATGGTATCTTATCGGTTTTTATCGATTGATAAGATTACCTGTCACCCGTCATCAATGTCCTCATCACTAAATCTCTATTTTTTGGTAGCGTGAACCACCTTGAACAGCGGAGCGACGCACTTGCAACTTCCTTATCGAGCCCCTATCGGCGAGTATCTCTTCCAGCCGACCACAGCTGATGTCCACATCTCCCCTTCTATATCACCTGCTAGAACCAACGCCTCACTGACGCTGTGATTTGCGATATGAACACCCAATGACCATAACTTTCTAATGGCTGTTATCAAATCTTATCAGGTGCTGACACTTCGTGTCACCGGCAATGATATATTCATGCCCATACTCTACATTCATCTCCTTGGAACGAAGACCATCATCTGATGCTCATCAGCGTTATGAATGTGGTGGCGATCCCTTCTAACGACCCTTATCGAATCTTATCAGTAGATATCACTTCCTATCACCCACCAATAATCTTCCCCTTCCATACCCTATATCATATCTGAGAATCAACAGCCAACTAATGCTGTCACCCTTGTTATGAATATGGTGACCGTCCCCTTCGACGCCCTCGTATCAGATTCTCTATCAGTATTATCACTCCGATCACCCACCAATAGATCTTGCGCTCCCATGGCCCTATTATCATAGCGGCTCTGAAAGCCAGAAGTCTCCCTGCTGCTGGTGACGGCGTGATTTCGTGACACACAACCCGAAACTGGACACACAACACACAGTACATACTTAGCGAATTATATATAGTAGCCCAGCTAAGTTCTCGCAAAAGGTGCAACGTTCCAGGAAATCAGTGTCCTGATCAAGTTGGTCAATTCTTTGAAGAGAAGGCGAAGATATTCGGAGTCAGGTCGGAAGATTTGGCTGCCGCTTCAAGATCATCGTACAGCATGGGAGAGGTATAGGCGGAAAGCTGATATACGGTACGGAATTGAAATGTGAACCTCGTCATGCTACACTCGTGCTTTATGCATCACGAATTTTCGTGTGTTGGTTGGTCGGTATGCATGGCCGAGTTAAAAAAGTTGTATTTGTGTTAGTTTACTATTTGTGTATGTAGCATTATTTATCTATGGTATGCATGTAGTGTTCGCTCTACCTGTCATGGTGTATTGTGAGTGCGATGTATGTTATCTATGCATGTGTATGTATGGCATTATATATGTGTTGTAGTATGTAATTATGTGTTGATCGTCCGCCAGAATGCTTCTTCGAATGCGAAGCGAAACAAAAAGTGCGCTGCATTGAGGTGGATTCGGTGTCATGTGTGCGTCAGAGAGCCGAGGCACACAACAGCGATGGACATAGGGACGCCTGGAAATCGAGCGCTCTGTATTTCCGCTTTGCGACACTACCGGCTTCGCTGGCGGCCGGGCAAGAAAAGTCTTTGCAGGTCGCTGTGCGCGTCTTTTTGTGAAATCGTTTGTATAACACCATGCGGCCAGCGGGCCTCTCCGGTGGCGTCCTGTTGTTGCGGGCTCATACATGGCATCACAAAATGGACTTCATTTGCTATTTTTTGCTGCGGAGGTTTCATAAACTGAGTTTATTTTTATTATGAATTTGACAAGAATGCGATCTTTAACTTATCTAATGGGCTTCCCGGGAATGTTTCCGTCTCGTTACGTTTAGCTTTATTTTCATTGACACACCAATCTAACAACTGTGGTAAAGTTCAACAAAACATGTAAAACATATGCATCTATTGCATCAACTACTCCTAACAAGCCTCAGGGAAGAACAGTTACTGTCTTCTTGACAAGGGACGACACATCTCTCGTGAATGCTGAAGTCGGTCGGATGGAGTTGAAAACGGTCCAGGACTATCTCCGACATAGCCAGCAGAAACATTCCCGGAAACATTCTTTTGCACACAACCGAGCTGGTTTGTAAGGTATCAGAATCGAAGAAAATATCCCATTCAAAGCGGTAATATACATTGGCTTTCCAGTGTAGACACACTAGGACACGGCGAATGAAGAGAAACTCATTGAAATATATATTGCATGTTATATTTAAATCCGCCACAAGGGCGAACCGAACCATAAAGTCCCGTGCTGTCCCAGCCAGAATCATCGAAATACCCGCTGCGCCATCCGATCCACCGAGAATGGGCATGAGGGGACCGCTGACAAAAACATCACTGTTCGCTTTTTTGCAAGTTATTTTATCGAGTTGTACATGATCATATTACATTTTGATTTATTTGAAACTATTTCGAAGCCTAACCTTACGAACACCTATATATATATGCATGTCTCGATTACAAAAAGAAGCCTACAACAACGGAGGTCCAAAATCGCCCATTCTTGTCAAATCTTTTCACTCAGTTTTTAACCTCCCCAGAAACGCGTAGCAAAAATGAAACCCATTTTTGTGATCCTTGTATGGACCCCAACAACGAGCAACAAAGCATTTCCAAAAAGCGCGCCACGACCTGAAAGATCTCCCTTATTAGGCGAAAGAATGTGCAAAACGCGCTAGATGGTTACAGTTCATTATTCCACTGAAAATTTAGAGAAGTAAGTTGAAAATAGCTCGACATTAGTATTGTTGTGCTCTCCACTTTACTGCTGATCGTAACCCTCTTCTGACTTTATGTGATCTGTATATTCTATGGATGTCATCTTTGTAAAACAACAGCACCGGAGCGTATTTCAGCCTCCCGAATTTTTTTGATGGGCTTGATTTTTTTTATTTTTTCACATTTCAACACCACTATATTCCCCCCCCCTTCTCTTTCACCTCGACATGCAGTAAAGGAATAGAACTTATCTTATATATTTTTGAACCTTGCAATGCCCTTAATAATGACACCATCATTCTCTCGTGAGGAACAAGGGTGAACATCTAATCTTCTAAACCAATTTGTTTTATTATATTATTTTGTTATGTTCTTTTTTTTTCCCGGTCACCATGTCCCGTGTCTCCAAAACTCTATTGGCATAGTGGGAAGCTGTGAAACCTTTGAAATCACTATTCTCTCTATAGCTTATCAGCCCATGTCGAGTTTTTATTCTTATTTTCTGATATCTGTCAGTAATTGCGCCGGTCAATCCCCAGCTAAGACCTGCTGTTTATTATCTTTATTTCCTCTCTCTAGTCATGGACTCGCGCTGAAGGCAGAGCTTGAGCTAATTTATCCAGTCAGATCCTATCGCTATTTCCGCTTGCTGTCTTCCAGTGCACGACATTCTATCTTGGAACCAAGGTCGTAATGCTCTGTAGGCCTGTTGTGTAGTATGTATGTATGTATGTATGCGGGTCCAGGCGGGTGTCTGTGACATACAGTGAAAACAATTGGTAAGACGGCGCGGATCTCAGCATCAGTATGTATTAACTTAGTTGAACAGATGGTACGGGGATACGGTTGGTTGCTGGCAGAAGGGAAGAACAACTGATAGGGATTGTTACGGGGCATCGCCGCCGTCGCAGTTCTGAACGGTTGAACGGTTTTTACTCTGCTACCACGAATGTTCAAATCGGGACGCTGGCGACGAGTGGCAGGTAATGGCAGGTGTAGCGAAAGTGGTATATCTTCAACATGGGTACGTGTGAACGATTCTCGAGACTGTAATACATCATTTTTCATTACGGAACCTGAGCAGCTGCGTGTAATAATGAATTTCCAAATGTATGACTGAAAATGGAGCAAAGCTCACATTTTAGGAGCAAAGTTACTACACCAACAAATCCGGCAACAGACGTCGGATTGGAGCAATATATCTATTTGGCGAAATCGCTTTTTTTGGGTGAGTGTTCGAGTAGGATCGCGAATGCAGCGCTCGCATGCATTTCTCTAAATAAATTCCCCTTTTGTAAATTGTAATTGTAAGGCACGGCAGTTCCCAGTCTTCACAACATTTTGCTACCCTTCCATTTTCATTTTGAATCAAACACTTTTCGAAACCATACCGGACACTTTTCAAAGCGAATCGGGCACACACCCTCCACATTGGACAGTGGATTGAACAAACCATTCCAGGTACTGGTAGAAGCTCCATCCCAACAACCCTCTCACTTTTTTGCGCGGTATTGCTTTTCCAAAATGTTCTACAAAATTTGCTCCTTTGACTTTTTTGCACTTTTGCTATTTTGAACACACACTCTGACTGAAAAGAATCGATTGGTATCAACACAGGTGTGACCCCGCCCTTTTTTCGAGGAACGTGTTGCAAACTTCGCATTTTTGTAACTTCTTTCAACATTCTTTTCACATTCTTTGTTCATGAAATGTACTCGCAGATATGCACCTTGACACTGGCGCTCTAGGCGCCGCCCCTAAGACCACCCCCACTTTTGCGTCTTTTTGCAGTATTTTAATATTTCCTTGGGAGCTCCTCTCACAATTAGAACCCCCGCCTATTTCACAGAATCTCCAATCACTTCCGAAAATAATCCATGTTGGCAGGCTGCAGTTCGACTAGCACAATGTGATCTCCTCCTTTACTCGGACTGAACCTTTCTTGGCTTTCCGTCCCGTGTGACGTTGAGGACCACAACCTGCCATCCAATACCGGCGGAGCCACCCTTTACAGCCTAAAAAAAGCGAAAGCCTAGAAGAAAATATCCAAATTGTTTGAAAAGTTGCGGAGGTGGGGGTTCCGTAGGGGGGAGGCTTGCAAATGTCTGTAAGGTGCATTGCTTTTGAGGAGAAAAAAAATGTGAAAAGAATGGCGTCGTAAAAGTTATGCAAGTTCAAAGCTTGCGACACCTTCATCAAAAAGTGGGCGGAGTCGTGCCTCTGTCGATGACCAGAATTTTTTTTTCTAGTTAGAGTGTGAGTGCAAAATAGCAAATGTGCAAACCAGTCAAAGTGTGGGATTCATAAAATGTTCTGGAAGACCAAGACCGCGCTGAGAAAGTGGACGTGGATGTTGGGTCGAGGATTGCAGCAGTACCGAGAGTGATCTAGTTGATAAACAGGAGTGCGTCCTATTCAGTTTGGAAGTTCCTCTTTAGATTTGAGAAGGGTGAACATGGTACATATACTCCGGTGGGAACACTGGTACGATTGCCTGATTGAAGATGGCTCGCATATGGGTGCGCGCCATCCCTAATTAGTTCCAACTTGGTGCGTAGCTGAAGTGACCTCATTGATGAGCGAGGGCTCAGAGGTTATCATGTTATCCTCATGTCTTCATAACAAGCGTGGAGAAATCAATAAATTTTGGGGAGAGGTCGTAAAATGACCTTTGAAATACTCTTTCATGGACAATAAAAAGCAAAAGCAAAAAGACAACTGTTATTGAATTTATTTATTATTTTATTTACTTATGCACGCTAGGTGGCGTTCTACAACACTTAGTTATCTGCAATCAAGAGTAAAAGAGTGAGCGATCTGACTTCTAGATTCGTAACTGAAGGAACAGGCAATGGACAGGATAGATAGGGAACTCTGTAGGAATTTTGCTAAAAAAATGAAAGAAATCGACGGAGAGAGCTAGCTCTTGACCACCTGCAGGGGACCTCTGCCTTGGGTAAATAACCATAAACTCGGTGATAACTTCAGTGGCGGATGACGCTAGGGAAAACGCCACTCCTGGATGAGAACCACCCTCAGTCACTTGTTTCCATCATTTCAGTGAGCTACTTCCACCAATTCTTCGGCTAACAGTCGCACTTTAGCTGTGGGAGACGGAAAAAAGCGTTGCATCACACAAATTTATATTGTTTGCTTTATGTTTATTGCATATATGTTGGCTTCCATGTTTGAGTCTTATATCTTTGTTTCTTTTTTTTTAGTTTGGTTTCTTTTGTTTTGTTTTATCACTAACATCTTGCGAAATACTACATCTTACCTAATAGGTAAGACCTAGCAAGATGTTAGTGATAAAAACAAAACAAAAGAAACCAAACTAAAAAAAAGAAAAACAAAGATATAAGACTCAAACATGGAAGCCAACATAAGCAATAAAATAAAAGAAACAAATGAAATGTGTGTATCACGGCTTTTTCCTCTCCACGGCTAAAGTGCGAGTGTAAGGGTGTTGCCGAAGAAGTGGTGGAAGTAGCTCACTGAAATGATGGAAACAAGTGACTGAGGCTGGATTCAGATAAGAAGAGAATCCTAGGTCTGAATGCCAAGAACGGATAAGAAATCAACTCTCCTCAGTTTACTTTTGAACGCACAGACACTCTGAGCCTCGAGGATCCCCGCTGGGAGCCGTTGAAGCCATCTGGACCCGCGGAAGAAAAGAGAATTCGAGACAAGGAAGTAGTGTCTCCTTTTCACTGCAACGCTCTGGAGTCCTAGAAAATAAGTACGCCCTCTACTAGGTCTAAAAATCCAGTATTTACTGGCTCTCAACTTAATTTCATTCCTGAGCACTTTGAAACAGAAGACAAGGTCAGCAAATACTCGGCGGTAGAGAAGGCTCCTCATTTTGAGAAGTTGCAATCTTTCTCTATAGCTGGGCAGTGAGCGGGGATAATCAGAATCAGGAAAACACCTGTACATCACTGTTCTTGTAAACTTCTTGACTTTCTCTAGTTTTGCCTGGGACTCTTATCGAACAGGACTCCAAATCTGGGAGCCGTACTCCAAAATCGGGACAACATATGCCCTGTAAACCCTGACGTCAATAGAGTCATACTCAGAACGTTAGGTCTTCGTTGCACCTAATTCTGAGTATGAGAAACATTGTTGTGAAAGCCTTTTTAACGATAACGTCAATATGCTTGTTGAATTTGAGATTTTTACTGATGTAAATCCCAAGATCCCGTACCTCGTCAAGAGTAGTGAGTACGTTATCATGGAATTTATATTCCAAATCGGAAGGGCCGCCAATATGTAACAGTGAGGTCTTGGCTAGGTTGACTGGTATCCCGTTAGATCTCGCCCACTCCATCATGTGGAAGATGGACTGGGTGAGCGCATGCCTGACTTCGGACTGGTTTTCGCGAGTATAAATCCCATAAACTTTGATGTCGTCGGCGTAAATTTGCACTTTTACAGACAAATGAGTTTTAAGTAAAGGTGGCAAGTCGTACGTGTATGCCAGGAACAAAAGAGGTGATAATACACCACCTTGCGGGACACCACTTGGGCATGTGTAGCACTTAGAGAAAGAGTTTTCAACTTTTACACACATTTCTCTACTGCTCAAGTATGAGCGAATCCATGTCAGTAGTGTTTCACAGATAACCAAAACAGAGAGTTTTGAAAGGAGCTTCTCATGATTGACCTTATCAAAGGCTTTCGAGAGGTCAAAGTAGACCACGTCAACAAAATTCCCGTCATTAATTGCAAGGTACCAATCGTACACACAGTCAGCAAGCTGCGTGACTGTAGAGGCCCCCGCAGTAAAACCGTGCTGTTCAGTTGGTATGATATGATTTTCGTCGAACCATTTCGCAAGTTTATCTCTTATGAGCTTCTCCATCACTTTGACAGCCGCAGGTAAAATACTAATAGGCCTGAATTCAGAGAGCATAGAAGCATCTTTGGTCTTCGGATCGCAGTTACTATAGCTTTCTTCCACAACAGCGGGACTTCACCGAATAGTAATGAAATGTTGAAGATCATTGCTAGTGGTTTATATGAAGACAAGTGCACATTTCTTGAAGACAATCTGAGGTATACCATCAAACGTTGCTGACGATGAGTTCTTGAGTGACTTCAGTGTTCTTAAGACCTGTTCCGGATGAATAGCAAATTCTGGTCTAAGATGCACCCCATTCCTGTAACTCGAGACATCTTGCTCACGATTGCAGATCGGTTCCTCGCTAGTTGTGTATACCGATGCGAAAAATTTGGCTAAAGCTTCAGCTTTATCGCAATTAGTCAAGTATTGACTACCCTTCTCGTCTTGCAGCACAGGTAGCTTAGGGGAAGCTTTTAATTTTCTATTGATCAGCGAGAAAATGGCTCCCTTGTTGCGCGACGATGCTGTACGTTTTTCTCTATTATCCAAGAATCTTCTTAAATGACGGTCTAACTCGGAACATATCCTCTTGTACTCTGGTTCTGACAAAGGATCACAAAGCTCACTGAACATGCGAACTTTCTGGGAGATAAGGTTGGAAATGTGAGCAGGATAACGCTGAGCTGGTCGAGAGAAGGAGCGAAAAGGAACATAGATAGCTAGTCCGGCGTAAATTACTCTGCAAAACCTTTCGTACAAATCATCAGTGGAAAGAAAACCTTCAAAGATGCCCCACCAATCAATAGCTGACCAGTACTCAGATAAAGCCGTATAGTTAGCTCTCTTGAAATCAGGTAATGGAATACTCACTGGGCAAGGGACAGCTGTTTGCAACTTAAAGGAAACAACGCTGTGGTCTGAAGACGAGAAGGGAGGCAGCACTGAGGTTTCACCCACAATGGACCCATCGGAGAGTATTATATCCAGGATGGAGTCACCTCTCGTCGGTTTGGTTACATGTTGCGTCAGGGCACAGCAACTGAAGAAGATTTTCTTATATAGAAGGCGTTAGTCACGTAACGTGACACTCTTCTGCTGTAAAGTTTATTTCGTCCTGAGATGGTATTTGGAAATTCTGGTGAGGTTTGGTCAATGAATAGGTAGTAGTTGTTGGTGCAGTGGGGAAAACGTGAAGCAGCGCCTGATTAAGGTACTGTGACGGTGTTGGTGAAGGGTTGGGTAGACTACGGGATGGAAGTTGATCAGCGTAGTACGTAGGAGTTAGTGCAGAAAGAAACACGTAAGGTGTTCAGGGGATACATATAACAGTGAAGGAGGGAACATTCCAGCGAAAGGTGAAGAGGAAACGGAAACGTCCAGATAGAGGAAGAACTCAGCGGAAGACATGCTAGGTTGAACAGTAGCGTAATTTTGTGATAAGTGCAACTACGAGCACAACTCTCTACAACAGATAGTTGCCTCTAGAACAGGCAGAATGGTAGATATAGCTACATGCTAGCTTTGATACCTGTGAATTCCCTCTCATAACGGTTTGAATTTGACCAGAGGTCTCTTGAGTCCATACAGATGACAATCGTGTAGAGATGTGAGAAGGTCACCACTCAACCGATTCGTCGGAAGAAGAGCAGTAGCATTCAGGTAACGCGCAGGTGTAACGTTGGACAGGGGGCATTTTTCCCATTCTGCAAAAGTTTGTTGAAAATGAGTATGAGGATCGGTTTCAGTGGGCTCAATTCCTTTCCCGTGTAAATTTCACTTTCAGACCTTCCGACGCTTTTTTTAGCTTCTGGATACTTTTTTAGAGGGTACAGCATCGTGTGAAACAAATAGGGGCTCGCACTTCCGCGTGGGGAGTCGTATTTGGTGGTCGTTGGGAGGGGGGGGTCATATGTGGCTTCGAGAGAAATTTGCCGCGTTGGCAAAAGATTTTTTTTTCGTCTTGTTGACTTTTGATTTGTGTGTGATTTTTGTGTGATTTTTCCTTTTCATGTGCACTATATACCCTCCCCCGTTCGACAGCAAAATTTTTGGGGAAAAGTAGGGAAGTTTTTGGTTCGGGGAACTCTGGAATTTTGAGAAATCTAAGGAATTTTCCTGCTTCACATTGGCTATACACTCCCCCCCCCCAGCTCGACGGAAAATTTCTGGGTGAGTAGGTGTTGGGGAAGGGGGAGGGTCGTATAGAGACCCTCTCTCAGGTGCGGGGGAGGTCGCATCAAGACCCTCCCTCGAGAGCGAAGGGTTCGTACCGACACCATTATACATCACGATGCTGTACATACACTGGTGCCCACTGAATGTGCAACACCAGCGATTTTCTTCAAAACCTTTTTTCCTGGAAGTTTGCACTTCACTTGTTGCTTTCTCCAATTTTTTGATCTTTCTATGCTTGTTATGAACACATGTGGAGAAGAGACGACCTCTAGCTCCTCACTTGTTGTTGAGGTCGCTCGCTGGTTAGGCAACAAACTTTCGCACCACATCAAATTTGCCTCGCTCCTGCGTGCGAGCCACCCTCATTTAAGTGCGATCGTACCATTAATCACTGACCCCGTATACACTCTGACTATGCGGATAGCATTGCTGATGAGCATTGTAAGAAATACCAGCAACCTTGAATGCTTCTCAGAGGCTGCGCAAGGCCAGGAGAAACAAAGGAAAATCTGAACGAATCAATCATTGTTTGAAAATAAAAAAAATGTCACAATGTGTTTAGACCGAGAGTGAACGGCGAAAGGTTCTCATTATCATGTCGAGTGATCAAAAATCAACGTGCACCGTGGGAAGACCAGATAAAGATTTAGAATATTTAGGTTGGGAGGTAAGGCCTCTAAATGCTACAACGTTTGTGCTCGTTAACTACATAATCTGGTGGGGACCCAGCTTTGTTTCATCAACAAACATCTAGATCTAGATATTTTTGCATCTGCCTGCTTTTCACACTACAGTAACAACTCTCTTGCAGTTACGATATGGTATGGGCGTGCAGACTGTTTTCGCAACACTCAGAGTCGAAAGGCCGACTTCTGAAATGGATGACATAACCGGAAGAGCTGATCGCATTCTTCCGCTCGACAACATCTCGTATGGTTTTGATGTGAGTTGTGAGATCATGGCCGTTTGAAGCAACAGTGGTTACTCTGTTGCGTTGTGATGTGAAAGACCTCCTCTACGATGTTGCACGAATATGTCGTGGACTAAATGATGAGAACTGCATAAGCAGCACCAGCATAGCGCAATGTTCATCAAGTTTTTACAAGGACGCCCAAATATCGTCCACATCCGTGATTCCCGTACAGCAGAACAGTTGCTCGAAACGTGTGGCAAATAAATCAGAACTACATTTATAGCGACACAACTGCCATACGAGCCACATATTCGGTGGGAAAGAGAAATTTAGAAACTAATCAGGAAAGAATGGTTGGTCGAAGTGGCCATTCGAAATGAGATGTATACTGCCCGATGGGCCCTTGGACGCTGATTACAAATCTGCCCTCCATATCTGCTAAACGATTCCTGGACAAAGTTATGCAGGAATTTTGACCAGGTCACACCCATTTCCAGCATATGTGTGAGGCACACCAAAACCCCTAACTTCGCTTTAAAACTGAAATTAGACGGTGTTCCGGCCGCCTATGGGAAACGGTCATTTTTCATGAAAGTATCTTGTTCGCATTCTGGATAGGCAGGGTGTGCAGGGAAAGGCAAACATCCTTGGCAAGCGTTTTTACGCCCAACGAGTGTGTTTTCGTGTTCTGGGGCTCGAATTAGCCTTAGAGGCAGGTCAGAAGAGTAGTCAACCAAATCGAGATTTCGACCTATTTTTCCGAGTACCGCGTGCCCCATGGAACTATAGGCAAACACTTCTTCAAAGACACCATCGGGTACGACTCACCATTCGTTTGGGTGTGCGCTTGTGAATCAGCCCCGCCCTCCGCAGCTGTTGAGGCGTATGCGCGCTTTCCCCGCCCGAAAACTGCGGGGACGTGTTAAAGTACAGCGGTCATGGGCAAGTCCTGGTTCGTTTCTATGACTCCGCCCAAAAGCCAACTTCCACCTACGCAGATGCTTCTTAAACTAGACAGCCGTCGGGCGGCGGCCGTGTCGCGCCGCAGCCTCTCTTAGGTTTTTTGCCAGAGCGTCTGTAATTGCGCTCTTGAATACAAGTAAAACGCAATTTTCTGATGCGGATAGCATTTTAGGTGCTGCAAAATAAGAGCCGAGGATGATGACGGGGGCCAGAACCTCAGGAGGACTGTGACCTGCTTGTGCCAACAATCCCTCAGGACGCCCGCGCAAGTTTCACAAAACATGACATAAAAACGCCCAACATACGTGACAATAAAACATGACAATACAAGCAAAACGCAATTTCCTAAATTTGAGGTATTGCTCATGCTTCAAAGTCCGATTAGAAGGTGATGAAGATGACAAGAGCGCCCCTTTAGGAAATGCAAGTAACCAACTGAAGAGAGAATGTAAATAAAACAAAATTGAAAAAACTAAGGAAACGCAATAAATTAAAATCGCGTGTGCATTTCTGCGATCCGGCTCGAATCCGGCTCTAATGCTATAGAAATACTTCAAACTAACGAGTGGGACGCTTAGGCCGTCTAGGTCATTTTAGGTTCTGCAAAATAAGAACTGAAGGCATGATGACGAGCGCCTAGAACTCAAGAGCAACACTGGTGCCTGCTTTCTGCCAACAGCCCTCGCGGGACTTGCGCGACTTGCCGCGCATTCAACAAAATGAAAATAAAAACGGCCTAAGTGTCCCACTCGTTAGTTTAACGCATTTATATGGCTTTGGAGCCAAATTCACGAATTTTGAAGCAGCACAGTTGCTCTTGAGTTCTAGCCCTCGTCATCATCTTCGGTTCTTATTTTGCAGCACCTAAAATGTTATCCGCATCAGGAAATTGCGTTTTACTTGTATTCCAAAGCGCAATCAGGACTTGGCAAAAGCCAAGAGAGCTGTGCGCGACACGCACCGCGCGGAACGGCTTCCAGCATAAACGGTAGGCGGAGTATGGAGGAATTAGCGTTCCTGTATCTCCATTCCTGCGCATGTTAGGAAGGGGAAACCGCTACGCTTCGACAGCTGGGGGGCTGATAGTCACACACACCCAAACTATGTGCGATCGTACCGTGTGTCTTTAAGGTCGCTGGCAGTATCGACAATCAAAATCTCCGGGAGCAATGGGGCTTTTCCGCTGAATCTCAGTCCTTGTTGGTTACTGACGGCCCTGATCACAAACACGACATTCACTTTTGGCTTCCATGCCATTTGGAATCAGTTTGGCGACACAACACGACGCGACGAATAATGCCGAAACCAACACCCAAGAGAATCCTTCAGACGTGTTCCAGAACTTCCAGAAATAACATTTTCTTGGTAAGATAAGGCCTCCCAGCCCCGCGAAAGTGCTTTTAGGATGCGCAGGGAGCATTATTGAGAAAATGTAAATGACAATGACAATTGAAGGAAAGATCTGAACCGTTGACCTTGCACACATGAGGCCGGTCGCTTCTCCACTACGCCATCGAGGTACGTATGAAGTGAGCTCACCCATCATTTAGATACTTGCTGAGCATTGGTGGTCTCGAGCAGTGGTCTGCTCAACAAGCCTCCAC
>MU912493.1:0-29771 GCA_036418165.1 Cooperia oncophora
TCCCCAGCAGCGACTAAATACGACCTCCCCCTTACCTCGCTAGGGTTCCCCAATGTACAACGCGACCTGGTTATGATGGATTCGAGCATACTTCAATGCAAAGAAGAAACGTTCCCTATTCCCATAGATTCGGTCAGTCCAATATGTTGCGGTATGAAGATTGACTGAAACTATTCCTTAGCCTTCTCTTTGCTTTAGTGAAGTTATCTTTCTCCAATTGTTATTTTTTGTTGTTGGTTTTTTGTAGATGTTTTGATCTTTTTCTATGGAGACACTGTGTGAATATGAATATAATAAATTCCTTCTTGTTTTTGTTCGTTGGGACTGATTGTCATCTTGGGCGCTACGCTACTATGGACACAAATTGTTACAATTTTTGGGGGCCATGGTTTTCGCAGAGCAGAGGCAGACATGTGCCCACGTCAATCACAATGCTGGTTTCTGGTGAGAGGCAAATTGTACACCCACCTCCGTAGATCCTGGTCCTTGCCGATTGCGAGGTGAATGGCTCCGCAGCTGCAGTAGCATGCCACTTTTCTCACTTAGTGCTCGGGAATAGGGCTGGAGAGTCACCCGGGTATTTTCTCCGTGTTTATCTCGCGTTGACGCTTCGCCTGCCACACGCCTCCTAACCATAGCCAGAGGTGCTACTTTTCTACGCCCTCTTATTTTTGGTTGTTCTCTACACTATGAGGCACTCAAATACTCGCCCTGTTGACTATCTTCTTATGTTGACTTGTTTATGAGTATGTTGCCGCAAGGATCGACAGGGTAGAAAGCGACTCAGTTAATGCATGGTCGCGACAAGGGGCGTAGGTAGTGGCGTTAAAATATGGAAGAGAAGTCGCCTGTGAAAGAAAAATGTATAGGGGATGTCGGCAATACGACCCCCCTCCCCGCCCTCCTAGCAATGAGGAAGTACGATCCCCCTTTACAACGTCCGTGAAGCGAAAAACCAACTATCAAAATAAATTTTTCCCAGCCCTAATACGACCCCCGTTTCCTTGGCGATCACATACGACCCCCTCTATTTGGGAGATTCCCCAACAACGATGTGCCCTGTGCTTTTCACCAATGATGCAGGTTTTTTCAACCTTTCCAGATGGTAAATGCTTCCCGGATGCACTACAGGTGAAGCCACGATGCTCTTTTATAGCTTTGAAAGGTGGGGCGTGGTTCTTTCGAAGCGATATTGAAGGAGAGCCGCAGAGAAAAAAAATGTGTGGTAATTTTTTTAGTGAGCACAGGTCATTAAATAAAAAGAATGGGCACTATGGAAAAAATGCTTGTTATTGAACGATCATCTGTTCGCAGGTGGTATAGACAATACACTCCTTACAATCACGAGTTGTAACTAAATAATTCAACCGAATTACTAGTTTTGTTTCAGCATGTCGCGGTCAGCGTCGCGTATCGTGCTATTCACTGGAATGCAGCAGATCAGGTGCGAGCTAGAATGCATACCCTATTACCCACAGATTGCCCTAACGAAATGTGTTTCCAACTCTAGAAATAATTCGATTTTGGTCAGCGCTTTCTCTCACCCGGTGAGAAGTTTTCCAGAAGAGGGAGGGCCAGTCGGATCGGACGGCTTCGCCGGCCGATCCTCTTCCCGGGTGTGAATGGGTCCCGGTGAGAAGTTTTCCATGAGGAGGAGGGCAGTCGGATCGGACGGCTTCGCCGGCCGATCCTCTTCCGGGTGTGAAGTGGGGGCCCCGGTGAGAAGTTTTTCCAGGAGAGGAGGGCCAGTCGGATCGGCCGGCTTCCGCCAGCCGATCCTCCTTCCGGGTGTGAGTTGGTCCCGGTGAGAAATTTCCATGAGAGGGAGGGCCAGTCGGATCGGCCGACTTCGCGCGATCCTCCTTCGGGTGTGATGGGTCCGGTTGAGAATTTTCATGAAGGGAGGGCGCAGTCGATCGGACGGCTTCCTGGATCGGACGGCTTCCTGGTCCTGGAGTTTTTCGGATAATGTTTTGGGGTTTTTATCCCGGGCACCGTTTACTTCGGCGAACGCCCTGACCATCGCAGGTGTGCTTCATTCATTGCGTCGCCCAACTGTTTGCCTATCGTTTTCCCAATTTCCGCCTTTCGGGATCTTCTAGATTCGAACTACGAATTTTGAAAGTTTTTAGCGAGCACCGCCACATATAGCACGCCCGTCCATCACGCGTGCTGTGACTCCCTCATTTCATCCGCCAACTGACTGTCTTATCGTTTCCCACAATTTCCGCTCTCCGGGAATCTTCTAGAACCGAACTACGAATTTTTGAACTATGTAACTCACAACTGTTGCGCATCCCCGCCCACAGTGGGCGGAGCTTAGCTCAGTTCATGTGTGTTTCCACATCTAGACCCATGCCCTACCCAACCCACCCTTTGACCCCGGCGCCTCCAACTGGTTCCTTCAGGTGATGCCGCATTTCCGGACAGAAGGACAAACAGACAAACAGACAAACAAACAGACGTACAGACGTTGCCGTTTATATATAGTAGTGATAGGTTTCAGTCAATCCAAAGTGTTGCGGTTAGAATATTGACTGGAACTATTCTTTAGCCTTCTCTTTGCTGTTTAGTGAAGTTATCTTTTTTCAACTCGTTATTTCTTGTTGTTGCTCTTATGTAGACGTTTTGCTTTTTCTATGGAGACATTGTGTAGAAATGAATACAATAAAATCCTTCTTGTTTTTGTTCGTTGAGACGAATTGTTAGCTTGGGCGTTGCGCTACTGTGGACACAAATTGTTACTTTTTTTAGGGGCCATGGTTTTCGCACAGCAGAATCAGTATGAGCCCACATCTCCAGTCACAAAGCTAGTTTTTGTTTGAAGAGAAACTGTAAACTAACCTCGGTGGGCCCTGGTCCTTGGCGTATGCGAGGTGAATGGGTCCGCAGCTGCAGTATCCTCCCAGTTTCTCTACATACTCACAAGTGCACAGAAGCGGGGCTGGAGGGTCAGCCGGGTTGCATTTCCCTATTCCGCTTGTGTTGATGCTTCACCTGCCACAGGTCTCGTAACCATAGCCAGAAGTGCTACTTTTCTGCGCCCTCTCACTTTTTGTTGTTCTCAGTACTATAAGTGGTAAATCACTCGTCCTCTTGACTATTACCTCATGTTGACTCACTATATGTTGCCATAGGAGGATAAGATCTGCAGGGTGAAAACTGACTCATTTAAGGCACGGTCGTGATAAGGACCGCGGTGGTGTTGAATTTTGGAAAAGAAGTTGTCATGTGACTCGTCTGTGAGAGGGAATGCTATAGGGAATGCTGGCAACGATTTTAATGGAATCATTGCAGCCTCAAGCAATTGCACCGGTAAAAGGCCAAAAAGCGCGTGTTGAGGCGAGTCCAGCCAGTGGTTTTGCTGCTTGTCCGGTAGTATCGCTCTTGACTGGAAAGCGTAGTCTGGAGGCCCGAGGTTTCCATTGCGAATCATAATACCCTTCCAAAACAATCTTTTGCATTTTCGTGTGTTAGGAACGTTCCTTTGACCTAGATACTCGAGTTTTCATGTATTGCAACAACATTACATTGTACATAATTTTTAATTCATTAGAGAAGAATTATCGAGATCAATGAGTGTACAATGGAATGCCTGTCGAATGACCAGATATCGAAGCAGTTACATCCAATAGGTGGTTAATTTGAACAAAATACAAAAAAAAACTGTTGGAAAACCTGTTCCTAGCACTAACCGCATATATACCGCATTTATATAAAGCTTCTGTAGTGATGTTATACAATTCAAATTGCACATGAAATAATATGATTATCACTCGATTACTGTGCAATATTGACACAATTTCAAAACTAATAAGCCGTAGTAATCGACCGAAGGAATTCGAGCGCTTCTTTATCTTCTTTTCTACTTGCCAAGACATCAATTATTTCTTTATCTGAGGAAATGCTTTGTTGGATTAAAGCCAAACACAATTTTTCAAAGAAAAATCAAGAAAAAACATTAAACTATAAGACCTACTGTTTTGAACAGGTTGTATAAGCATGAGATTAAATTGTCGAAGTGTATTGCCGCCAGCCACTCCGAAGCCAGGGACCTGTAATATAACTTGTCTCAATGTATTTTCAAGAGGTGTAGATTACGATTGGATTCTCTTAACTATTTTCATTAAGAGATATTTTTTGAGGGTAAACAGCATTTTGGTTTTGTGATTTGCTGGCCCTATCGTTGATTCACCAGTCCTAAAGACACATTTCGCGTTTGCAAACCACGCAGGGTCCCAGTGGAGAGCTCTAGGTTCTAATTCACTTCACCGGAAGAAAAACTCATGAAATCCAAAAAGAAAGTATCTGCGTTATGGGCCACAGTCAGACCCCAGACGAGACTCGAATCCCCATCTTATGCTCACCGGGCGACTGCCTACGCTACCGGAAGCTCTTACCCTCTCAGCTCAATGGCTTTTTGATAGCTTAAAAAAGAAACGATTTCCAAAATCGAGCAAACATGAAGCTTGCATTCCTCCCCCCCCCCCCTAGAAAACAGTCATCAAAATTTTCTATGCTGCACTCGCCTTAGTGATGAGGAATCGAAGAATAACCTATTGCCGACGGTACCAACCATTTGGTATACTCCCTACGGTTATCCCTCACTAAATTCATCTGCCAAACCATTGCTCAATTTCACTTCAATCCTCATTTCGTGGGGTTTTGCGGGTGCTTTTTGAGGGTTTTTGTCCCCGGCACCGTTCACCTCGGCGAACGCCGCGTCCATCAGGGCTGTGCTTCATCGACTTCGTCCGCCAACTGATTGCCTATTGTTTGCTACTTCTCTCACTCCCTGAGCTCTTTTAGAACCGAACTACGAATTTTTAAAATTTTTGTACCAAGCACCGCCCACCTACAGAACGCCCCGCCCAGAATGGGTTTGCCTCGCTAATTTCGTCCGCTAACTGATTGCCTATCTGGCACTTTTCCCGCTCTCGGGGCTCCTTTGGAACCGAACTACGAATTTTTAAAAAATGTAGCTCACTAATGTGCGCACACCCCGCCCACAGTGGGCGGGGCTTAGCTTAGTTTGTGCGTTTTCCGTACATCTTGGCCCATGCCCTACCCAACCCACCTTTGACCCGCCCCCTCCAACTGGCTCTTCAGATTCCGAATTTCCGGACAGACAGACAGACAAACAGACAAACAAACACACATTGCCGTTTATATATAGTAGTGATAGATGGCTCATAATCACAATAAAGTGTCTTACATCAGCCAGCTCCAGAAATGCTTCTCCAGCGAAATCGTTCGATTGCAAGTAGTCGTGATCCATAACGGTGAAGTGAAGCATAGCGCATGGCTTTGGCGGAATGTGGCTGGAAATAATAAATATTAGATATTCAATATGGAAATGTTTCGTATCCCAAAAATTCCGCACTATGGCCAGATCGTGCTCCTGAAATATTAACGAGTTTTCAATCGGAATCCCTGACGTGCTCAAAAACTACGGGCTGCTTCTGCTACGTGCGTATTACTTCAGTATTAAACCTACCAATGGAGCATTTAGAGTTTGCGATGGCGCCTATTGATACGCTACCACGCGCTACCATTATAACCGTGCTCCAGTGCTATAGATGGGAACACAGCCATAGACACGTATCGATCGGTGCCAACCGATATTGTTTTGAGAGAGCGTGGGTGAATAAGAGGGTACTAGATAGTGTGGTTAGGCAAGTAGCGGCCGGCTCCGAGTGGTACACGTCTATTGCTGTCTACCTTCCTTAGCATTAGCGCGCGGTTGCAATGACAGCGCGTCACAGCGCGTAGACGCGCGTCATCGTGAAGTCCGAACGCTGCCTCTCATATGGGTTGCAAGATATCAGCCAGACCAGAGCATGTCCGTGTTGAGATACATTGAAGCAAAGATGAATGTCAAGATGAGTGTGGGAACTGCTTGTAAAGTGCGAAGTTGAAAAAAATTAGCCAGATTATTCATCAGTATGCCTGAGGAAGCTCGTCAGTGTTGAAGCGGTCATACTGTCTCTGCTCTCAGAAACCACGCCTCTATTGCAATCCCGTCCACAGCTATTGACAGACAGGGATGGCAAACTTAACTCCGCACAATACCAGTAAATATATAAATTAAAAAAAGCTGCGCAATATTTTTTACATTTTTCAGAAGTAAACTAGATGATCTGAGGAACAGCTTGCACCAAACTCGAGAAGGTATGTGTGACCAAGCCGTCGAAAGCCACTACAGTCGAGCGGAGTACAAAGGTATTTGAAGCCTATACAATGCTCTGGTTTGACGTTTTTTTCATCGCCCCTGCATACAGCTGATGTCGTCGAAGCCCGACGGGGTGGTGTCAGGAGGCGTGGAATTGGCCCGTATGCGGCTACTTTTTCTAACAATAGTGGCGGGTCGAGGAAGAAAAGAACCAGTCACAGAAAAGGTCATGGCCGAGCCCATTCACGCCTTCTGACCGCGTCCCGCCAAATTGCGACGATATCAGCTTAACCTTCCGAGATGTTAGACAGGACTTCTAGCGGTGCAGAGAATATTTATATCAGCACGTATATAGGGAAACTTTCATAATTTTTGAGAACTTGATCGATAATGGGGCAGTGGTTAATCTAGTGACTGGAGAAATGGGCGGAGGCTCATAACATTGTGCTCTCTTTGTTTGTGTTCACATGCTCTCAGTCTGGGCACGGATGCTTCAATGATAAATGGTATGACTGATATCATCGGCAACCAGTCAGGACGGTGAAGGCTGAGGTGAGCCGCCTCCAGCCGAGTTTTCCACCAACAGTGAGCTCGAAGTGATCGATTCAGGACGAAAACAAGCAGTGGTAAGGCTCCCCTCTTGAAACCATCCCGACTTCTCGTTATGAACTTACTGGTTGTAGTTCCCCGTCAATCTCGGTCCCTTCAATTATTGCGACTGTGCAATATTGCACACAGGTACAGTGTAGACACAAAAATATAAACCGTAGTAACCCACAATTCAAACGTCTCCTCGAAAATCGGGTTCATAGTTTTGCTGGCGATTCGCGTCTTACTGACGACTTGAGTTGGATAGCGATATTTTGGAACAAGTCGTATAACCACAAATAGATCCGAGAGTCCATTAGCATCCAATGGGATCACCTGCTTAGCACCGATCACTGAATTTACGAACAATTTCTTCCTAATAAATGGTAATAAACAGTTTAATTGCATACCATCCAATACAAGCGTCTGTGAATTTGCATTATAGTAGGCCCGCACATATAATATACCGTATTTGCACTCGCTTACTTCGTTCTAAAATAATAGTATCATCAATCTGTGATGAATAAGGTTTTGTTCTAATTCATTTTCGCACACTACATATAGCCACGGCGGGGAATGTGCACTCTACTGCAGTTTAGCCACAGTCTCGTTCGCTGCGCATGAAGAGGCGTGGTCAGGCGGAATGTTTTGACGCGGCGTCAATCCGTTCTTCACCAGTCGTTGAAGCAGGTAACCGGAAGCAATTGGTGTGATACGAACGATATGAAAAATTCTTGCCGCTTGTTAGCTTCATCAATTGGTGGAAAACTGGCTTGGCGTCGCGCTAAAGACATACCGGCAGAGCACACCCCTTCATCCATGGCGAACACGACTGCACATTGTTCGCGCACGCCATCTTGGACTTATAAACTTCTGAAGAAATGGTCGAGATGACCGAATATTGTCATCATCATCATGCCAAAGGTCCAGGTACATGGGGAAAATAAATGCATTTGCTAAGGGGATATATCAAGCAAAGAATGACAAATTTAGGGTTGGGGCAGGAGCACTGAATAGCATTCCGAAGGATAGACAGGGTATTTTATCCCTAACTGTTATAGCCGTGATCTGTTCAGAAAAGCACTCTTCGTTTACGGTGTAAGCCGCGCCGGACGGCGCGGCACTTTGTTTTGGTATGACTCACGTTAGCTTTCAGGGCGTGGCGAGACTACAGCTGGACGAGGCGAGGAGTCGATAATCTGCCAGGTCCGGAGCCTGCAGCCCGTTCCTGCCAGCTCTCCTGAGGGCGATGCCCCGGTTACCAAGAACATCCGATCTCTATTGGTGCTTCTGTCTGTTATGTACCGTAACCTCGTACAGTTTCCCATGCCTTTTGTAACTCCTTTTGTTGCCTATTATCTATGTTGTTTCCCTTATCTTCCTTCATGTCTTAAAAGATAAACTTTATCAATCAAGCACCTAGAGTATCACAGAAGTAGGTGATTAGCACCTCCCTGCGGGCGCTAGCTGACTGGTAGCAGCGAGTGGTTCACCCCTCGCTAAGGTAAGTGTAGATCAGGTAAGTTTTCTTTGTGCCTAGTTTGGTTGCGCCGGTGTGAGACGGCCGCTCGCACCCGGACTGCAGCCAGCTAATCAGCCCTTGGAGAACTTCGCCCTCTCGGTCGTCTGACATGGATTACCGTATTTTGTGAAAGCCCCTGGTTAGGGGAAGCCTTTCTTTCTCTTTGCTCTTGCATTTTTCGGTTTGTACTGTACGCTAACCCTTGTCCATTAGTTTTTTTTCAGATGGAGCTCTACCCGTGACGTGGGTATAAACAGTCAAGCGCTTTTGGAAATGCCGAGCTCGAGGATCGTAGGAGAAGAAGTATTTTGAAGCAGTTCGTCCCATGTTCAGGAGTTTTGTAACCGCTGAGTTAATGATTGGTGCACCAGAGATGTGATGGGAGTTGTCGAGGCCGCCGCAGTCGTCGAGGATATGAAGGGACGTTAAATCTTTTCGTGAAAGCGGCCTGTTGTGATCCACCGGTGGGAAAATGGGAGAATTCTGGTAGGTATCCGCGGATGTATATAAATCGCTTGAGCTCCAGTTTCCCGGGAAATAAGTCGAAAAGTTAAAGAAAGGTAAAAAAAAGTGAAAAACCGTCGCTAGACGGGCCAAAAAAACTTGTCTTCATTGCTCTGTAATCACTCCTTTTTTATTGAGGTCCGATGGGCCTGCTAACAAGAACAGTTATCTATGGCCGTTGAGTCCTGTGAGCTACGCTCTCTTCAAAGCCAAAACCCCGTTGATTATGATCATGGAAGCCCCCCCGTTCCCCTTTTTTGCAGGAAACTTGGAGGGCCCCCCAGCGGTCCATTAACTGGAAAGCTGGAGGGAGATTAGTGACCTTAAGGGCCTGCCAGACCGACTCAGGACACGGCCGCTTTACCAGCGTCGGGTTGACCAAATAATAACGGCAGAGCGCCGTTGATCGCTGTATATGCCTGCAATAGAGTAGCTGACGTGTCTTAACAGGTTTTTACCCCGTTCCTTTTCTAAACAGGACGGACCTTTTGGTCCATGTTTGAAACATATGTCTGGCGTAGACTATCTTGCCGGCATGTCTTTATGCCTTTTGAGTTTCTGCGAGCGAGTCTCGTCAACACTTATCAGCTCAATTAAGGGAGAACAGAAGAACGTCACTCGGAATTCGAGTGCGCCCCTCTGGCAGTCGGCAGACTGTTTCAACCGATTCAAGTATCCTGCCAGCGGATTATTATCGCGGCAGGTAAGTCTTCATCGAACGAACATCTTTTTTTGTTGTTTTGCTTTTCTTCTTGATGCTGATCTGGATTGAATGGAAGGCATTGGGTAGGCTTCCTTGATTCCTGATATTGCCCTCAGAGGAACTTGTCGATGGCGTATCTTCGCTATGGGCAACAGCTCGATGACCTAGGTCTTCCAGCTTCTCTTCTTTTTTGACAGAATTGTTTTTTTGAGTGAAGGTCCATTCGGTGAAATCGGCGTGACATTCGAAGGCAACTTGCGCTGTTCTTGTCCCAGCACTTGATCTTCCTTCTGTGGTTCAAATTCAAATTTTGCGCTCTTCATCTGGCCTCGCGTAGCATGCTCTCTCTCTCATGCTTCTTTGTGCAATTTTGCTCGGTAACACGTTCAAATCGCAACAATTAGCGCAAACAGTTTTCCCAGGCATTCATTCAGCAGCTTCTTTGTGCTCCATCTCCGTTGAACAACAACATCGGCGATCAAAGACGTGACAGCTAGCAAGCAGGAAAACTTCGAAACATTCCTTTCTTCCGTTCACAAGGATAAACAACTTGTCAATCGGAGATTTCCCATGCTCGGCGGCTGCATGTTAGCATTCGCCGATGGGAACTTGCGGGGAAAGCGGATTACGGTACCGCGCCTCCTCATTGGAAGGCCCCGCCCACCGATCGCGGATGCAGGTAATCATTAGCATCGAACTTCGAGTTCTTGGGTGCTACGCTCGTCTGATCCAGCTCTCGTCCATCGTCTCCTGGTATTCAAATGGCTCCTGTGACACGGTCGCGGACCCATTCTGTTGATTCTTCTAGGGCGGGTGCCCTGTCTTCAAGAACAACTATGGAGGTGTCCGCTGCAGATAACCTCGCTAACGTCCTATCAGACATGGATGATAGGGCTACGATCCATGCGAGGGAGGCGAGGACACTTCGTGATGCCACCGTACTCGCCATAGCGGAGGTGCGAAGAGACTCAGTGGCAGAAACAACGCGACTGACGCATATGATCAATGAAGGTAATACTAATTTACTTACTGATTTGAATACTTCTTTTGCCGCAGTGGGTGAGCATATTGATTCTCTGCCCATTGTTGCATCGGTAAGCCCGGATGGGCCGTTACCAAGAATAGTACCATTCTGTGGATCAGGTGAGGATCCCATGCAATTCTCCTTGTGGCTTCGCCGCCTTGAGGATGTCATGCGGATGCGCTGCACTTCGTGGACGCCACAGCAAAGAGCGTACTTTCTTACAGGGTACGTTGATGGAGTAGCACGAGAGAAGGTGGAGGAACTTTCGAACGAAGAGCCGCGAAGACGATATCTATGGCATGATTTTATCCCTCACATTCCGCTACAACCGCATCCTCAACGCGCGAGCCGTTTTTGAGGGCTGCCCAGACGCGGTTACAATTACGCCGTTCGTCTGTTCCTTTTCTCTGGACGACCTCTCACAGTATGAGATCGTCGCGGCGCGCGCTCGCAAAAATGTCTCCTCTGCGATGCGCTTCTCAGAGCCCCCTGCGTCGCTGCATGCTCGCGAGCAGCTAGCAGACATCGTGCGCTGCTTTCTCCCCATGCACCCTGAGGAGGGAATTCTCCCTCTGATGGTGTCAAAAATTTCTCGAGCAGAGAGAGATTGGCTTCAGGACCGACTCGGTTCATTTAATAATTTTTTCAGGGATCCGGTTGGATCGAAGCAAAGGTTAGCGAAGATCTGCAACACCGCCTGTTCGGCGCTTGCTGCGGTCAACGCGGCAGGGGATGATCGACGCACGCACTGGGTGCCCGGCACAGTAGTGACCCCCCTATGGTACCCTCTTCGCCTGAAATTGTCTCTCACAGAGATGGCGAGCGAAGTCGGATGGGCCCCTGGACGACATGTCGTCCTCTGGATACCGCGTTCAGACGGCCATCTGTGGACGAAGGTCACATCGGTGACAGCCGTTTCCCAGGAGAAGCTGCTCATAATAGTCATAGAAGCGTTCCGCTGGTCACACAACTCGCTCACTAGCTTAATCAGGAGATTCGGCCGCAACAGCGAAGACGGACGCGTCATCGACCTTTGCGTGCGGCTAAGCAAATCCACCATCGCAGCTAATCCCATCTACGACGTGGTGTCACGCACTCGCATCTTTGAGGGCCTCGTTCGATCTTCCATCGGCGACCAGATCGTAAACACCCTACCTCCACAACCTCCCACCATCCTCGGAGGCCCCCCTGTTCTTCAGGGTAGCGAGCGTAGGATAACGCTCACCCCGACCAAAGAGACGCCGTCCGCGTCGGCACCGCGCAAATACCTCTCGTGGCAATACAGGCCGCGTTTGGTACCGGTAAGACCCTCGTGGGGACCATAATAGCGGCCCTCATTTCGACTAAGACCAAGTCCACCGTAATCGTGACCACGTCGACCAACGCGGCGGTAGCGCAATTCACGGAGACGCTGCTCTCCTTGCGCGACTTTCCGCACATGCAAGTGGTCCGCCACATCTCCGACACTGCGGCCGTGGAGAACCTCTGCCCAACAGCGGTCGGCCTGGGCAAGGTCTTGCAAAGGATACCTGACGCTTACCACGACCGCCTCCCGCCAACAGAGCTACAAGCCTGCCGTAAATTCACGCGCTGCCGACAGCTACTCGAAGAATACTCGCGCAGCCGGCGCGGGTCACCGATATGTCGGACGACGACAAAGAAGAGTACGAGATAGCTGAGCTCTACGTCTCTCGTACCCTCAAACGTATGGTGCGCTTACTGTTCCACCTGAACCGTCCGGCGGTTATCTGCATGACCACCTCGTCCCTGCTCAATTCGACGGGTAGCGGTGGAATTTTCGCCCCCTACGTCGCTTCCTTCCGAGCCGTGATTGGAGACGAAGCGTCTCAAATCCCGGAGCCCGCCCTCCTTACAATAGCAGGTCGTCTACAGCACGCTCGCCATATATACATTGGCGACGTCCACCAGCTGGCCCCCCACGTGAAGTGCCCTCCCACCTCTAATCCGGCACTTCATGGCGCGCGTAGTGTCATGTCGCTCTTAGTGCACGCACCAGCTGTACCGGTGGCTCCCCTGGATCACAACCTTCAGGTCCCACCCTGCACTAATTGCATTACCCAATACCATTGCATACGACGGCGCCTTGGTCAGTGGGACGCCCGCGAATACACGGCGCATGCTGCTTAATGTGATGGAGTTCCCTGCTAGCGGCATCCCTTTCATGTTCGTGGACGTCAAGGGGAAATCCACTCGGGCGCAGAGCAAATCGCTCTCCAACGACATGGAAGCTAGGATCTGTAACCAGTTCATCACTCGTCTGATGCACCGAGGGATTGCTCCTCGCAACATCTGTGTCACCACCTTTTATAGGGAACAGTATCGGTTGATGAGGGACGACACGGACCACTACGGTGTCGAACTAACCACTGTGGGCTCTGTACAAGGACGCGAAAAAGAGGTTGTTATGTTGCTCACCACTAAAACTGATTTAGATCCCGACGCAGCGGAGTTCATCGACGATTATCGGCGGCTTGACGTAGCAATATCTCGCTGTCGGCATGGGCAGTTCATCTTCGGAAATGCGGAGTCGCTACGGCAAGTTCCCAAGTGGGCACGGCTCTTGCAGTGGGCCGATTCCATCGGAGCGGTAGTCCCTTCTAGCCACCTTGACCGCTATCTTAGATTGTGAACTTTATTCGAATATGGTAAGTGCTTATCTCCGATCTCGCCACCTCGGACACTTTCAAAGTCCGGGACGGACTTCGGGTAAAGGGGGGAGGTGTAAGCCGCGCCGGACGGCGCGGCACTTTGTTTTGGTATGACTCACGTTAGCTTTCAGGGCGTGGCGAGACTACAGCTGGACGAGGCGAGGAGTCGACCATCTGCCAGGTCCGGAGCCTGCAGCCGTTCCTGCCAGCTCTCCTGAGGGCGATGCCCCGGTTACCAAGAACATCCGATCTCTATTGGTGCTTCTGTCTGTTATGTACCGTAACCTCGTACAGTTTCCCATGCCTTTTGTAACTCCTTTTGTTGCCTATTATCTATGTTGTTTCCCTTATCTTCCTTCATGTCTTAAAAGATAAACTTTATTAATCAAGCACCTAGAGTATCACAGAAGTAGGTGATTAGCACCTCCCTGCGGGCGCTAGCTGACAACGGATAATACTACGGTTACATTACTTCGAAAAGAATGGATGTGGCTGAGCTTCATACTTGCGACAACAGTCAGCATGGAAGAAAAGGGAGCTAAGCAGGCTTTGGTATGGCTCACAATAAAGCATTTCCGCATCGAATTAATAAGGTTTTAGGCAGAGTTCCCACATGTAACTCTGTTTCTCCATTTGAAGCAGGCTGTAAGGCTGCATTCATCTTTGCGGCAGCGTCCACCAGCTACCAGGAATAGAAATTATAGGGACGTAGGAGGGTAGCTGATGGTAGAGTATGGGGAAATAGTAGGGAGGAGACAACTGGATTAGGCGTCGTGATGTGGCGTGTGCAATCGCATCGTACATAGCACCATACTCCTGGACGCTGATAGTCGCTGGCGGACCATGATAGACGCTGGCAGACGCTGCCGTTTACTAGATCAATATCTATACTTTCCTAGTCACAGAAGCTGACGCACGCTCGAAACGCTGATGATCGCTGGTGGACGCTGCCGTAAAGTATGAACGCAGCCTAAATCACCTCTGTGGAGTTTGATCCATACCGTGATTGGGGAGAGTGGGCCGCAGCTGCATAAGGTGCCACTGTCTCCGGTTAGAAGGCATGGGAATGGGGCAAAAGGGCAGTGATACCTAAATGCCGTCTCCATAATCTGCCCACGCTGCCGCACGGCCAGCCGCTACACGTCACATACTATCTCCCGACACCAACATGCACGCGCTATGCCACGGTCTGCCACACGCCTAGTCATAGCCAAACGAGCTGCTCGTCTGCGCCCTCTCACATCTGGTTGTTCTCTACAGCTGAGTGCCTGCTTCGCTGCCTGATAGCGGGACCGACGCAGTGCTGCACATTGAGGATAGCGCGGGTGGAGTATGCAGACGGCGCCCGGATATCGTTACACAGCATCCTCGCTTCCATATACTCATGATCGAAGATAGTAGCCCGTTACTGCAGCTGTGGACCAATTCACCACGCACCTGCCAAAGATTGTCCTCTCATATAGCGCAAACAAACTAAAAATAGCGTACTAGAGTTCATAGAAGTCACTTTTACTGACCATATCGTCTTCATATGCACAGAAGGGCAGGTGAATTACGTATTTCATAAGAATGGGCAACTAAGGCAACCTCAGCTGGCCGTTTTGTGGCTATCTATGGCAGTGCACTACTCCCGCATCATCGGTTGTCAAAAAGGAAAAAGGAACCCTTGCTATGAGGAATTTCAAACAAAAAAATACCTACTCGCCCTCAATCAAGGATGCGAAAATGGAGTTAGTTTCTAAGTATTGCGTGCGCTTTGGGACAGACTAGGCTACGCGAACAGTCCTAGCTGGTTGTCTCGAAAATAATCCAAACCTGAAGGCAAAAGGAGCGTCCTAAAGCTCCAAGGCTGCGCGGCGAAGGCTGCGAGAGTTAGGCAAAAGAGGCACAAGAGAGGAAAGTCGACACGAGGAACCGCAGGCGTCGCCGCGTCGACAACCAGCTAGGACTGTTCGCCAGTTTCTTCTGCCCTCCCATATTGCCCATCCGCCCCAGCATCTGCAACTAAAACTACTGCATCAATTTGCGCTTTGACATAACCAAAAGGACACAAATACGATATTAAACTAGCCATAAGATCTCCGAAGCCATTCCCATACTCGTCCCATGTACGATTGTGAAAGTGAACCTTAGGCAGCGTTCATAGTTCGCGACAGCAGCGGCGATCGCCGTGATCGCCAGCGATCGCCGCGATCGCCGGCGATCGCGGCGATCGTCGGTGCATGGCAGCGCGCGCCCCAACGCTATTGTGAATGCTCGCCTGATGAATAAGGGAATTCAACTTGTAAGACCTTCTTTACTCTTAATAAGGGCTACTAACAGACAAACTACGTTACCTTCACACATAAGGCAGATCTGGAAATAGAGGTAAGAAGGTTTCACTTCCTTTTAGGTCGAGGTAAGACCAACTCCATTTCCTGGGTAACTTCTTTTTTTTTGTTTTTATTGTTTCAATTTATGCATGCGCCTCAGGAATTCCTATCATCTAAGCTGTTCCAACTTCCAAAACATTCATAGTTTACAAGTCGAGTTTAACAACAACAGAAGAAAAAAACGAAATAGAAGAGAACTCTCCTAGGAACCAAAGCCACTAATCATTTTACGCGACATCGAGAGGTGTGAAAACTTCATGAACCTCATGTCAACCTCGACGAATGAAAAAGAAGCAATAAAACGTACCTCAAGTGAAGCTCTCGCGTTTTTGCTAAATTTCTATCCTAAATAATAAAGAAAATAGAAAAACAAAAGCGATTAGCTGGGCTCGCCTTCCTCTGTCAAACCAAGCTTCAGTACCTAAGGAAATCGCAGTCAAAGGAAAAAGCATGAAATTGAGCCGCTAACCCCCAGAAGCCTTCGGAGCGCAAGTAATAGCGTTGGGGCGCGCGCTGCCATGCACCGACGATCGCCGCGATCGCCGCTGCTGTCGCGAACTATGAACGCTGCCTTACTGCTTACACGTCTAAATGAGAACAAATGTAAGACACAAAAAAATAGCTGATCACAAGATAATCAATGTTAAGGAATTATTACCTCTGAATAACCGTCCAACTGCCACCAGCCGTCTCTTGCTCGCAGAAAACTGGAAATGGTACTGCACCACTTGGTGAAATCAGATAAATCCCTGATCGTTTTCCGGAATCCAAATGTTCTGAGCAATCCTGGAACAAGCATACCAGTACAGATACGAGAGGAAACGTTCAGTATAAGTAAGCAGGTTGCCCGCTCACATTTTCCATGTCCTCTGAAATGAGAACAAGCGGCACATTTGTAGTGATTTTTTTTCTGAAATATAAAGATGAACTGCTACTCCTAACATGTTCCCACAAACACTTATGATAAAGAAAATCAAGTTTTCCAAGGAAAATCGAAAGAAAATGGTTCCAAGAAGTAATCCAGAGTAGGAGAACACGGTAATAAGATATTATTTGTGGCTTGTGCAACATAATATTTTTTCGGCCGGGAAGTGTACAGAGTTCTCCTGTCTTCCATCCAATGATAAGCTTCGGCCGTTCATTTCCAGACGCTGGCATCGTGCGCAAAAAAAAAACAAAGTGTATCCCCGATTTGACACGACGAAGCGTTGCCATGTTGAATCACATTGGTCCTGGCGCGAATACCAGGCATGTGACACCATTTGCAAAAGTTGCAACTCCTATATCGCAGCTGCCCCGCACAACTGGGATCTGTTGAACAACACCCGGGTGATGGTAACGAAATGTTGGAATGTTCGAATCGAATGCAAAACATGCCCGTGAAATATACCCCAAGTCCCCCAGGTTTTACAAGTGATGACGAACGATGATTCCGAACTCGCACAAAATACACAGGGCAGCGTTCAGACTTCCTGATAGAGCGTCGACGCGCTATCACTGCGATAGCGCTCCGATGCCATATAATGGTAACGCAGCCATAGGCGGTTATCGATCGGCAACGGCCCCTTCAGTTTTGAGAGAATTCAGGAGTACAGAATGGTACGCGCTGCTTAACCTCACAGTCTGGTACCCTCCTATTCTTCTATACTTTTCCAGAACAGTGAGGGATGACGCCGATCGATACTCAAATAAGACCGCCCCGTTCATGGTAAGGGAGCGCTGTTGCTCTACCGAGGCCTTGACGCACGTCATTATGAAGTCTGAACGCTACCCGGAACCAGATCCGAGCAATAACAGAAGTAAAGCTCTACCTGAAAACTCTGAATGGAATGTGTTACCTGTACTTCCCCCGAGTTATCCCGTGATGTCGTTGCAAGTGTAGCTGTCGCTGCTGTCAGCATGCCGGCACTTTCCGTTGCGCGCGGAGTTTCTTCGGAACATGAAGTTTCTGCAGTAAAATGTATCTTGAGCCGAGGTCGAACTTTTACCGAACTCACTGATAAAGTTTAGTAGTAAGGCCGTGTTACTACTCTACGAAAGCGCATATGCGCGATTTCGGTGAATCAGTGAAAAGAGGTTACATGGGAATCGATTCCTTCCGCCAACCAGAAATCGCGGTTCGCTTGAATCGGTGACAGACTGATTACTGATACTGTTACTGATAACGTTCGGTTGCCTATGAGTCGGGCACAGGGCACAGCATTCGATGGGGATTTTGGTCGAGCTTTTACGACCCCCCCCTTTTTTTTCAGGGGCTGGTACGACCCCCCCCCTCCCCACAAGGACCAAATTACGACCCCCCCTCCAAAACGTCCGCAAGGAGGGAAAAATCAACTATAAAAATAAATTTTTCCCAGCCCAAATACGACCCCCCCTTTTGACGGCCAAATACGACCCCCCCATAGGGAATCCCCAACCAATGCTGTGCCCTGGTCGGGCAAACTAAATATCTACATGTACTACGAGAGAGCTACGCAGCCGTAGGAATGAAATACTGCGACGCAACTTTACACCACTTTTACACCACTACGTACCGTACTCCTCAGCTCACGCCTAATTTTAATAATGTGCGGGTGCTTTTCCTTTTCCTGTACCTCAATTTGCTCTGTTTTCGCTCTTTTCTCGCACCATGTTGAATTTCGTAACGAAATGAATGAACACAAGCCACAGAATAAGATTTAAGTATACAAAATAATCATAGCACAACGAGGAATGAAAAAGGCGAACAAAGAAAATGGAAACGGGAAAATGTAGGGACGTTTACTAAAGTAAGGTACTGATATGAGCGACTCATAAGGGAAGCTCTCAGGTCGAGGAAGCCATTCGACGTGACAACTACACCATCAGATATATTTTACAGCTGATCAGTACTACCCTACTGAAGACTGAGCAAGTCAAAGTCACATCATAGAAACATTCCTTGCCTAATGACTGCCATTTTCGTGTTTCAAGGCTTCGAACTACTTCTGAAAGCATGCTTCCAGTCAATTCTGAATTTTGTCCAGGCTTCGAAAAATTGGTTATGTTTATGAGTTGGTGTGAGGCTGGGTGGTGGACTCAAGGATTTCCTAGCAATGAGACTTAATCTTTGGACAGAATCAGCTTTTCTGCCGCGTTTCCGACTTCGTTTTCGCAGAAAAAGAAAAGCTTATGAGGTTGCAATAAATTTTATAAGCTTTTTTACACTGAAAAGGTGTGACATTCTGTGTCGAGGTGTCACACTCCCTTTGGAGACAAAATTCTCATCATAATCTAAGAGCTTAACTTCATTTAAAAATTACGTGTTCACTGTTTGGCCGTTATTGCTCCGGCAATAACAGCCAAACTGTGGACTCTTCCCCTTCTGATCCTGAATGGCAATTTGATTCTAATAATTAGAAAATGATGTAGATGCCAACACGCGAGGAAGACATCGCTCTCAAAAGGACGCACTTCTGAAAGTTTTTCCGGTTCCAAGAGTGCTCGATGACGAGCCTGCTCGAAGACCCAAGAGACCGTTGCCCATCTATGATGACACTTTGTGGATATCTGCCAAACTCACAGAGTTTAGTGGAAATTTGTATTGTCTTCGCCTGAACACGAATATCATGTGCGTTTAATGCAGGAATGCCTGAAGCGCGCACCGCTGTGCCCTAGCCTTCATTCAAGTGGTGGTCATCATAATTGCCCTTGTTGATGAAAGTGATATTCTACACAGAATGCTTGCGGCAGTCTTCCTATCCTTGGATTACCCATACCACGTGGATCTGACCGCCTACGTCTTTCACCTCAAAAAACAACTGATAAAACTCCTCACATTATGTTCGGCAAGTCATCTCCGCAAACTTCGCGAGCAAAATTGAGTTTAGCGTCTCAATGCGAGTACATTTATGTATAATTTATTGCAAAGGACTAGCTGACCTTTCCTAGTCAATCATAAAACACTCGAAAATTATTGAAATTAGGCGTGAGCCTGAGGAGTACGGTACGCAAAGTGGTGTAAAAGTGGTGTAAACTTGCGTCGCAGCATTTCATATCCTACGGTGGCGTAGCTCTCTTTCATGTAACGCTGTTTGAAACGAGTGTGTTACCGGAAGCATCAGACGCATTTTCATAGGACGACACACTGGTTCCGCGAATAGTTACTGGTGGTGCAGTACTGGTACTGGCTATACCACTGGCCGTTACACCGCTTGTAATTACAGATGGTTTAATTTGGTCCTAAAATAACAGTAGCAAAAAGTGGAGGCCCCGTCATTAACACTAGAAAAAAAATAAAAAGTATTTAATAGTAGTAGAAAAGAACGAATACAAATAACACATGCCTTGATGTAGTTTCTCTGGAATGCCTTTGAGGTTCCCTTTGATTATGGAACGTAGGAATCCGCTTTGGTTCAACGTAGTATGGCCTGTGGCTAGGATATACATCGGGCCGCCCTTTCGATTAACTCTTCTTCCTGCAAAAAAAGGAGTGGAACAGGAGCCCATGCTAGTGCAAGAACGGGCTGCAGTCAGTGAGGGTGAGTCGCTCACAAGCGTTTTTTTTTTTCGCAAAACACTTCGCAATGATAAAAAAAGCGCTCAAGCGGCAACTGTGATAGAAGTACACCTTGTATTCCCGATCGGTGGCAGTTGTAGAAGAGTGTCACTTTTGCCATTCGAAGAGCGTCCCAGTGGAACTGGGAGGGGGTGAAAGGGGGGGGGGTAATAGCTGTTATTTTCGTTTATGTTCCCGTCTGCAAACAAAGAAGTATATTTCACGGGCATGTTTTGTCTCGCAAACACGCAACACCATGCGACTATCCATATCCAGACGCAATACTTGATTCTACTCCCTCTCGTTTTACGAGAGGCGCCATCGTTGGTCCAGTTCCCGCAAAGGACATGTTGGCAATAGCCATAGTGCATAACATGGGTCGAATACTGAGGGGGACATTGGAGAAGATCCAGCTTACACGACCCTCCAGCTTTACTGCCACTCATTTCGATGATGCGATACTCTTAAACAGCTGCAAACCTGCTCAACTTGCTTATAGAAGAGATTAATTCCATACGGCATGTTGTCAAGGACAAACGGCACACCCACCTCCAAGAATCTTGGTAGTTGTCATTCGCGAGATTAGAGGGTCCGCAGCTGCTTTAGCGTGTTTCTTTCTCCGGAAATCTCATGGGGACGGGGCTGGAGGGTAGTGATGCCTATGTGCCGTCTCCAGACTCCGCACAAGCTGGCGAGCGGTGAGGCACAAGCCTAACCATAGACAAGCAAGCTACTTGCGCCATCTCACGTCTGTGTAGTTGTTCTACACCCCTGACTGCGCGTTTGTCGTGGGTTATTACCTTGATGACAGCGCGTCTGGAGAGCTACAGAACCGGGTACCTGTCCCACGTCAGCATCACTTCACGAATTTGTCGTCCCAAAACGACGCCAAGGCTTTCACTGAGATGAAAACCGTGACAGCTGCTCCGTACCAACCGCATAGAAAGGTTACCAATCCGTAAGAATTCTAGGACGACCTGAGCTTAAGGTGTTAAAGAGCAGAGTAGGTTTTGTTGTATTTTACTCATCTGCCCATTGCTGTCACAAGGATGACGAAAATTGAAGTGATACACGCTACAGTAATAAAGATAATTACACCCACACCATTGCCCACAGATGAGCTATGACTTATGCTAATACTGTGATCAAAGAGAAAAATGCAATTTGAGCCAGAAAAAAGGGGATCCGTCGTGATGAGAAAATAAATGACAAAACAATAAAGGCAGCAAAATAGCAAAGTAGAATCAAAATCAACTCACAACATTGTCAAAGTCTACAGATGGAGATTTCACTTCCTGGTGAAAGTATTCGATGTCATCCTCGGTCTTTGCAGGACGAAACAAAAAGAAGAGTAGCACACCGATTAAAGTAAGAAATAACAGCAGCAACACAACCACTCCAAGCAGTATGGGTCTCCTCCTAAAAGGCGCTAAATCAATGAGAACCAACTCTAGAAAAGGGCTCCCAAGAAAAATTCAGTAACACCTTTTTAGCCACGTTACGATAACCATTCTCCTCTTTCCTCACAGAAAAATGTAATTTGACGGGACAATTAGCCATTTTCAAGCCCCTTTTCACTTTCTTAAGGTAAACGGGTGGTATGCCAAGGACATAAAAGCTGAATCACGACCCTACCTAACATAAGTAGATGCCAACTTTATTCCTTGAAGACACTCTGTACACCAACCTCCGCGCATCCTGCTCCGTATCTTGTGTGAAATGAGTGGATCCGCAGCCAACGCGCCCACTTTCCCCGCTTGAAAGTGCACGAGAACAAAACTGGAGGCTAGTGGTTCCCAAGTGCCGTCTCCACACTTCGCCAGCGCTGTCGCACGGCCAACCACACGCCTAACTATAGCCAAACGCGCTACTTGTCTGCGCACTCTCACTCTGCCTGTTCTCCATAGCTGCGTGTCCCGCTGCGGGACCTTCGCATCGACCCAAGGGCTGCACGTGAGGATAACGCGGGTCGGCAGTCGGGTTCCGTTACCCTACAGTCGCGTTCCTATAAAATCGCATATGAAAAGGACCGTTCTCAGAGTGGTAACATACCACAAAGGTAAATCTGGTCGTCTGCGCTCTACGCTTAAACCTGGACTAATGAAAGGGCAGCAGAGGCGCTGCCGCGTGGCCTAACTCAACTATGTTAGCACCGGTAACACGATTACTTCCATTGTTTTCCAATGCACTCTTTGGGCTGCATAAGATTTCACCTACAATTTGGGAGAAATCTTCCGGTGTGAAGCATTTTATTGACAGATGAAAAGGAATTTGTACTTGCCATTTTGTGCAGAAAGTTGGCTCCAAATGGCGTTGAGCAGCAATGCATGGATCCAGTTCGGATGTCTCACGTTTATGCGTTTCATAATCATTCATATTATCCCTCATGATTTCTGGATGTCGTTAGAGGGCCAAAAGCACTTGAACAATAACTCTTACGAAAGACATAAACATTTACTCGCACGGCAAATAAGCCCAAGAGGCCAGAAATGTACAAAAGACACCAAGTGAATGTGCAAGTGCCCTGGCTGCATTACAACTGGAGATCAGAAACAAAAATATTTTTAAAGGAAAAAACTACGCATGGGCAACAAAACTTATGATGGCTAAATAAAAGCAAACACAACAGATGACAGAAAATGGTGGAAGCGACAATGGGGCATTGGGATAGTCATGTAACAGTTCGAGTTTCTTGTGCAGGTCCAGCTGCGAAAGGAAAATGCGGAGGGGAATGAGGATGGCGTGTCAAAGCACAGAATGGTGCAAAAGTACGAGGTGTAGTTCATGGCGTCTCAGGCGCGGCATTGCACGTAAATTAGCAGAGTATTTCCTAAATGGACGACTTTACGCGCTGAAATATCGCTAACTGGAACGTCCATCGTACATAGCTCACTTGAAGGGATTTGAGGGTTGCTTTCTGGCGCAATCATTCGGCCACCGAGATGGCAAAACATTTCTGGCAAAGTGCCTCCTAGGAAAAACAACTTGTCCAAAAATTTGAAGACAATGATTAATGATCCCCTGATTGAGTATCACCATCATCGCCGCGTGAAGCCCACACGGTGTATCTCCCGCGCTCATCGTCAGGCGAGGCGCCGCGCGCGACGGTGCAGTGAATTACGATTCTCTTGCCCGTCTTCCGCAGCAAGCCTCTTATGGATTTCCACGTGGAAAGGGTGCCAGGCCAGACAGCAGCACGTTTCGTCGCTGATCACGCCCACCAGCGCGACAGGTTGCGGTTGTCTTGTTACACACCCCTCACCTATGGTGGTATTGTTCAGAGGACAAAGTTCGAGAGTTTGTAGACCCATAGGGATTTGTGCTAGGACCAATTATGAACGACTGAACGGCCACGCCACGATGGAGAAGAAAACTATCATGCCCTACAGCAATTTATACATGAAAACAGTGCCATACCAAACGCGTCAGTTGAACCAGCCTCGGCGCTATGATAATTCTACAAATAACACTACTGAGATGGACGCGCTGTTTATTGAGAGGAATTTCTACAGTCTCCATCTTCGACATATTGAACTATTCCTACCCCAGTCCTTCGGAAGCAAGCCAGTTTTTTGCCGACTTTTTTCTGCGAGGGCAGAACCCATACGAGCACTCTCGAAACGGTTCAGAATTCGCTGTCATTCGCTGTAATAAAAAGTAGTGTAATAGTAGTAGTAGATAGTAATGGAAAAGGATGTCGCAAGTGAGCTGAAGGAGTTACAGATCTCATTGTTCTTACAGCTTGCTTTTCAGCGAGCTTCTTAAAAGAATCTTATTGAAAAAGATTTCTTGAGAGAAAGCGCTGACCAAAAGTCAATTAATTTAGAATTGGGGACACATCCCACTAGGGCAAATCGTGGGTAATAGGGCACGACATCGAGTTCACAATCTGATCTGCTGCAATCTGAGAAGACGCACGATACGCGACGCGACCGCAACGATGCTGAAACAAGTAGCAGAAATTCGCTTAATTAATTTAGTACAGCTCGTGATTGAAGGACAGTATTGTCTATACCACCTCGCGACAGGTGGTAGTGCCAATACGATCATTTTTTCCATAGCGCCCTGAATGCCCTGAGCGCAGCAAAAAAATTCCGCACATTTTTTTTCTGCGCTCTGCTTCAATATCGCTGCGAGCCACGCCCACCTCTGAAAGCTATAAAAGAGCATCGCCGCTTCACCTATAGTTTTGATTGCCACCGCAAGAGGTTGAAAAAAAACCTGCAATATCGGTAAAAGTATTCGCGGGCAGGGGTTGCCGTCTGTGACCCCTCCGGCAGGACCAGAATGTAAACGATTCTAATACGTTATGATTACCAATGGTGTTCCGTAGCATTTTTCTCCGAATACAAAGCACGGGTGGTCAACAAAATCGATGACAACTTAGATACGGGTTTATTTGACAGTCCGCTTGCATAAATGAGGTCCATTATTGATGTCGGGCTAATGGAGGACGAGCTATGGTTAGGGACTTAGGGTATCTGATGGCGGGCAAGCTGCACCCCTTGCGCTTTCCTTGCCTACCGTGAGTCTTACGTATTTTACGCCTATTTTGATTAGCTGTGATGTTTTTTTGTTTGCTGTGCATACCTTTGCTCTGTTTTCGTTCGCACCACCACCTTACCGTTGTCTTGTAGCGGCACTATTCGGCTATTCCTACGCCATTCTGCCGAAATCAGGCCGGTTCCGTACCGACCTTTTTCTACAATGGCAGATCTGACTGAAAATTTGTTTATAAGGGGTAGTTCGACCTCCTAAAAACGAATATCACATCCGCTTCACCCGGAACCACCTGACACCATTAAATTCGTTGAAAACTTGTTCCTAGGGGTAATCTGATCCTCTGAACATGAATATCTTATCCGCTCAGACTGAAACAGTCTGGCGCCCGCGCTGCAGATGCCGGCACTTCACGATCCTAGGTTATCAAATCTGTTGCAAACTTATATACAGAGGTCATTCGACATCCTGATTACAGACATGAAATTTATTCTTGGCGCCAGTACTAACATAGGACACTATCGACATCTGCGCTTTGCTAATGCTGACCCTGGTCTAAAGGGAATCACTCCTTCTTCCAGGCTCAGCCATAGAAGAGCGCTAAATGGCGCTGGTGTAGAAAAATAAATGTCACATTTGTGATCAGGCATTCAACAACCCTATTGTGCACGCCTTAACAATTTCAATGAAAAAGGGTACTTCGTCGAATCAGCGCCCCATGGCGTCAGGGCTGAAAGCTAATGCGGTATTCGTGATGAGGACATCAAGTAACCCTACTATGCAAATCTACATCGAATTTGGTAAGAAAGGTGGCGGCACCGAACTGGCGCCAATCCGGCGCCAGCGCCATAAACGAGTGCTATATCCATGATCAGGACACCGAATTACCTTTGAGGGCAAAGTTTCAACAAAAAAACTTTTAACTTTTTAGGGTAGTAGTGGTTGAATATAGTAGTAGTTGAATAGTGTCAGAATTTCTGCAGTCTCGAACTTCGCCACCACTGAGCTATGTATTCCTACCCCAGTTCTCCAGAATCAAGCCAGTTCTTTACCGATTTTTTTTGGGGCAGAACCCATATGAGCACTGCCTCAAACGGTTTGGGATTCGCTGCAATGGTGCCATAGCAGTGGAAAAGGATGTCGAAAGCAAGCTGAAGGAGCTCCAGATCTCGGTTTACAGCCCGCTTGTCAGTGAGCTTCTTAAAAGAATCTTGTTGAAAAAGGTTCCTTGACAGAAAGCGCTAACCAGAAGTCAATTAATTCTAGAACTGGGAACACATCCCGCTAGGGCTAATTTTTAGGTAACAGGGTATGCATTCGAATTCGCACCTGATCTGCTGCAATCAGAGAATAGCACGATACGCGACGCGACCGCGACAATGCTGAAACAAGTATCAGTAATTCGCTGTATTAATTTAGTACAACTCGTGAGTATTGTCTATACTACCCTGCGACAGGGGGTCGTGCCGGTACGAGCATTTTTTCCGTAGCACTCTTAATGTCCTGTGCTCAGCAAAAAAATTCTGCACATTTTTTTGCGCTCTTCTTCAATATCGCTTTGAGCCACGCCCACCTCTGAAAGCCATAAAAGAGCATCGCCGCTTCAGCGGTAGTTGTCTGACCTGGTCGGGAAGGTTGAAAAAAAACCTGCATTATTGGTAAAAGTATTCGCGGGAGGGGTTGACGTGTGTGACCACCTCCGGCAGGACCAGAATGTGAAAGATACTGATACGGTATAATTATCAAAGATGCTAGCGCTCTGCAACACTTCTCTCCAAACACACTGCACGGGTGGTCAACAAAATTGATGACAAGTTATATATGGGGGTTATTTGACAATCTGTCTGCAAAAATGAAGTCCATTATTGATGTCGGGCTAATGGAGGACGAGCTATGGTTAGGGACTTACAAGGGAGGTCGTTCAGGGCGTGGTGTGCTTTTTTGAAATGCTCTTGTGCATATTGTAGGGGCACATACGAGGACCAGAAAACTGAGGTTCATTTTCGCTGCGCGCTTCTACGAATAAAAAAAACGTAAAAATAGGTCAATGGTTCGGATCCCACCGAGGACAAAATTTTGCTTTTCTGCAAATTTTCATTGTTTGGATCCATGTTTGTCTAAATAATTGATCCTAACAAAAACATTCACGATAAACTATTTTTTGCCGACTTTTTTCTGCGAGGGCAGAAACCCATACGAGCACTCTCGAAACGGTTCAGAATTCGCTGTCATTCGCATGTAATAAAAAGTAGTTGTAATAGTAGTAGTAAGATAGTAATGGAAAAGGATGTCGCAAGTGAGCTGAAGGAGTTACAGATCTCATTGTTCTTACAGCTTGCTTTTCAGCGAGCTCTTAAAAGAATCTTATTGAAAAAGATTTCTTGAGAGAAAGCGCTGACCAAAAGTCAATTAATTTAGAATTGGGGACACATCCCACTAGGGCAAATCGTGGGTAATAGGGCACGACATCGAGTTCACCAATCTGATCTGCTGCAATCTGAGAAGACGCACGATACGCGACGCGACGCCAACGATGCTGAAACAAGTAGCAGAAATTCGCTTAATTAATTAGTGACAGCTCGTGATTGAAGGACAGTATTGTCTATACCACCTCGCGACAGGTGGTAGTGCCATACGATCATTTTTTCCATAGCGCCCTGAATGCCCTGAGCGCAGCAAAAAAAATTCCGCCACATTTTTTTTTCTGCGCTCTGCTTCAATATCGCTGCGAAGCCACGCCCACCTCTGAAAGCTATAAAGAGCATCGCCGCTTCAACTATGAAGATCGAAGTGATACAAGCTACAGAAATAAGCCCACAGATGAGCTATGACTTACGCCAATACTATAATCAGAGAGAAAAATGCAGCTTGAGCCAGAAAAAAGGGGATACGTCGTGATGAGAAAATAAAAGACAAAACAATAAAGACAGCAAAATAGCAAAGTAAAATCAACTCACAACATTGTCAAAGTCTACAGATGGAGATTTCACTTCCTGGTGACAGTATTCGACGTCATCCTCGGTCTTTGCGGGACGAAACAAAAAGAAGAGTAGCACAGCGATTAAAGTAAGAAATAACAGCACCAACACAGCCACTCCAAGCAGTATGGTCCTCCTAAAAGGAGCGAAATCAATGAGAACCAGCTCTAAGAGGGCTCCCATGAAGTCTTCAGTAACACATTTTTAGCCACGTTACGATAAGCATTCTCCTCTCTCCTCACAGAAAAATGTAATTTTACGGGACAAATAACCATTTTGAGGTTCCTGTTTAATTCCTTGAGGTAAACGGGCGGTATGCCAAGGACATAAAAGCTGAATCACGCGGACCCTACCTAGCATAAGTAGATGCCAACTTTATTCCTTGAAGACACTCTGTACATCAACCTCCGCGCATCCTGCTCCTTATCATGTGTGAGATGAGTGGAGCTGCAGCAACAGCGCCCACTTTCCCCGCTTGAAAGTGCACGGGAACGGGACTGGAGGATAGTGGTGACCAAGTGCCGTCTCTACACCTCGCCAGCGCTGCCAACCACACGCCTAACCATAGCCAAACGCGCTACTTGTCTGCGCACTCTCACTCTGCATGTTCTCTATAGCTGTGTGTCCCGCTGCGGGACCTTGGCATCGACCCAAGGGCTGCATGTGAGGATAACGCGGGTCGGCACTCGGGTTCCGCCACCCTACAGACGCGTTCCTATGAAACCGCATAAGAAAAGGACCGTTCTCAGAGTGTGAGTACATACTACAAAGGTAAATCTGGTCGTCTGCGCTCTACGCCTACACCTGGACTAATGAAGGGGCAGCAGAGGCGCTGCTAACTCAACTATGTTAGCACCGGTGCACGATTACTTCCATTGTTTTCCAATGTACTGTTTGGGCTACATAAGATTTCACGTACATTTTAGGAGAAATCTTCCGGTGTGAAGCATTTTATTGACAGATGAAAAGGAATTTGTACTTGCCATTTTGTGCAGAAAGTTGGCTCCAAATGGCTTTGAGCAGCAATGCATGGATCCAGTTCGGATGTCTCAAGTTTATGCGTTTTATAATCATTCCTATTATCCCTCATGATTTTTGGATGTCGTTAGAGGGCTAAAAGCACTTGAACAATAACTTTTACGAAAAGCATAAACATTTACCGGCACGGCAAATAAGCCCAAGAGACCAGAAATGTACAAAAGACACCAAGTGAATGTGCAAGTGCCCTGGCTGCATTACAATGGAGATCAGAAGCAAAAAATATTTGAAAAGAAAAAACGCATGGGCAACAAAACTTATGATGGCTGAATAAAAGCAAACACAACAGATGACAGAAAATGGCGGAAGCGACAATGGCGCATTGGGAGTCATGTAACCTTTCGAGTTTCTTGCACAGGTCCAACTGCGAAAGGAAAATGCGGAGGCGAATGAGGATGGCGTGTCAAAGCACAGAATGGTGCAAAAGTATGAGGTGTAGTTCATGGCGTCTGAGGCGCGGCAGTGCACTCAAATTAACAGAGACATTCCCTAAACGGACGACTTTACGCGCTGAAATATTGCCAACTGCAACGTCCATCGTACATAGCTCACACGAAGCGATCTGTGGGTTGCTTTTTGGCGCAATCATTCTGCCACCGAGGTGACAAAACCTTTCTGGCAAAGTGCCTCCTAGGAAAAACAACTTGTCCAAAAATTTGAAGACAATGATTAATGCACGGTGTATCTCCCGCGCTCATCGTCAGGCGAGGCGCCGCGCGCGACGGTGCAGCGAATTACGATTCTCTTGCCCGTCTTCCGCAGCGAGCCTCTTATGGATTTCCACGTGGAAAGGGTGCCAGGCCAGACAGCAGCACGTTTCGTCGCTGATCACGCCCACCAGCGCGACAGGTTGCGGTTGTCTTGTTACACACCCCTCACCTATGGTGGTATTGTTCAGAGGACAAAGTTCGAGAGTTTGTAGACCCATAGGGATTTGTGCTGGGACCAATTATGAACGACTGAACGGCCACGCCACGATGGAGAAGAAAACTATCATGCCCTACAGCAATTTATACATGAAAACAGTGCCATACCAAACGCGTCAGTTGAACCAGCCTCGGCGCTAAGATAAGCCTACAAATAACACTACTGAGATCGAAGCACTGTTTATTGAGAGGAATTTCTACAGTCTCTATCTTCGACATATTGAACTATTCCTACTCCAGTCCTTCGGAAGCAAGCCAG
>MU912493.1:29871-46866 GCA_036418165.1 Cooperia oncophora
ATGCCGCGATGCGCCGTGTTCTCAAACTGCACAAGGTGGGTGATTCTTCTTTCACTTAGGGTTTTCGCTATAACTATGCTTTAAAGCAGGATGCGGGTGACCCACTGCCTCTGACCATGAGGGGCTTTTCAGGAAGAAACGCTCGCCCATCATGTCCAACAACCCCTATCGGGGAGGTAGTTATGCATGTCTACACAAAAACAACACACAATATTGGAATTACCTGTAACGCTACTCGCTTGATATGATGCTGATATACTCGTTTGGACGAAAGACAGCATATTCAAAAGACATTATGAGAATAAGAAACAGTAATAGGGAAAGTGTAACTTGGATAAGGCAGCGTTCAGGCTTCGACGCGCTGCACGCGCTGCAACTGCAACAGCGCTCCAACCCTCTAGATGTGAATGCAGCCGCTGATGGGGACCAATGGGCACCGCTTTAGCGGACACTGCCGATTGATACCAGTCTGCGTGATTAGGCAACGCCTACTCCTCCAGTTCCCTATACTCTCACAATACACAAGCGTCGCCGATTGATTCTCGTCAGCGGCTGTGTTCGCGTCTGTAGGGTTGGAGCGCTGTTGCAGTAGCGCCTTGCCGCACCTCTACGCAAAGTGAACGGAATCAGAGCAACGAAGCAGATGGTCAGGGTGATGAGCTGGTCTGATCATCATAATGGACTTCTTAGGATGAATAACCCTTCTCTTGTGGCCTGACGTCACATTTTGATATACGAACATCATGTTGCGATGCAGCGCTGTTGTGTCTCCGTGTAGGCCATTCAGAGCGACATTACCGCACTTTTCATGCCACCATCCACTGTAAAAGCAAGATTTGATGTCACCAACTATTTTTCACTGAAATCAGACAGCTGGCCCGATTGCTGGAGGCGGGTGATTGTTGCCAGCGCCACTGCTGGAAGGGCTGCGAAAGAGCGTTCGGCCACACTCCACTCAAATCTTCCACCAGTAACTTTGGCGACAGCCCCCGCCCCAGGCTTCGTGCCCATGCCTTTGAATGCCATCATGTCCCAAGTTAGACGCGCCTTATCAAAGTTACGCGACTGCATATCGTAGGCACTAATGTTCACATATGGCTGCTTGAGTTGCCATGAAGACTCAAAAGAAACCATCGAAACGGTCCCTAAATGAGGTCCGGCCGATTTTAAGCATTGGACAATCACGCGGTTAAACGAGAGATGCACAGAGAAAGTCGTGGGAGGACAATGCTACACAAACAGATTAACACATAAACTCTGGTTCGCAGCGGATGAAGGGGCGTGTCCGGCAGTGTGAGTGTGCCACGGCGCCAAACCTGTTCTGTGCCAGCTGCTGAAGCAAGTATGCAAGAACTATCGGCAGAAAACGACTGATACGAAGGATATGATACAGTTCTGTCACCTGCTTGCTTCAACAACTGGTGGAGAACGGAATTGAAACTGCGCAAAACTCCTATACTCCCTATAAATTCCTACAATGCTATATCCTAGCTAACTCTAGAGGATACAGGCGCAGAGAGGTAATTGTCTCGAGAATAGCGGACGGAGGGAGAGTCGGCCTGCCGAGTACCGCTAAGTTGAGTGGGATAGGTCCTGATGCGAATGATGCGTATATCACCAACGCCTCTTCCTCAAGCTCGTTTTGACTCGGTAAGGTTATACACACAAGAACCGTCAGTTTGAGGACATGAAACCAAATATTGGTAAACCATTTGTAATAAAAGAGCGTGCAGCATGACCAAAACCAGAGCACTTCAAAGCGGCTTCTTTACATATGTGAAGCATAAGCGCGCCTTATATCCCAGAAAGTGCTTAATTTGAAACAACATAGAAGTTGCCCTGTGAGCATTTCCCGTGTTTACTACTATTACTGCTGAAAAGATCGAGTTAAAAAAAAACAGGAAGGCAGAAACAAATCCGTGATTCCGTGTCTGAGCGCAGTTCGAGCCAGCATCGTCGTTGTCTCTATCCACGGTCGTAATTGGGTGCCCGTTGTCGCGCTGGAAAAAAAAATCAAAATTTTCATCTGTGAAATTTCCGCGAATTACGCTGCCTAATTCGAGCAGATAAAGTTGCGATGCGTCACCAAGCTAAAATATAAGTGTCTATAACGAGAAACATAGAAATCACTACAAGAATGGCGAAAATTGCGACTTATTTTGACTTATTTTGTTGATGGAAGTGAACTACGAACCTTGAAAGGCCATTCTGCCCACCATTAACCGTCACTTTGGCCAATACATCCATGACCCGCGCAGTGATCTCCGTTTGATTCAATCCGTAAAATCCAAGTGTCACCGGTCCGAGGAGCCAAATGATGCAAGCCCAAGCCAGTACGACTCTGAAAATTCCCGTATGTATAGTCGTTTTCGCTGCAGATGTCGAGGTGTGTAAGAGGGCTGCGTTTGGCGAGGCGTTAGCCGGTTTCCATCAATTGTTTTCGCTTGTCCACTTCAACAATTGGTAGAAAAAGGACTGGCGGCGCGCTAGGCCCAGCTCCTGACACGCCCCAGCATCTGCAGCGAAAACGACTGCATCAATTTGCGCTTTGACACAACCAAAAGGACACAACTACGATATTAAACTAGCCATCAAGATCTCCGAAGCCATTCGCATACTCGTCCCATGTACGATTGTGAAAGTGAACCTTACTGTTTACACGTCTTAATGATAACAAATGTAATATATATACAAAAATAATCTGACCTCAAAGTACTCAGTGTCAGAGGACTTCTTACCTCTGAATAACCGTCCAACCTCCACCAGCCGTCTCTTGATCGTAAAAAAACTGGAAATGGTACGGCACCACTCGGTGAAATTAGATAAATCCCTGATCCTTTTCCGGAATCCAAATGTTCTGAGCAATCTTGTAAAAGGCATACTAATACAGATATGAGTAGAAACATTCAGAATAAGTAAGCAGGTTGCCTGCTAACATTTTTCACATCCTCTGACATGAGAACCAGCGGCACATTTGTAGTGAATTCTTTCTGAATAAAGATGAGCTGCTTCTCGCTACATTTTCCCACAACTTATGATAGAAAAAACTAAGATTTCCAACGGAAAAACAAAAGTGATCTCAAGAAGTAATCCAGAGTAGGAAAACACAGTAAATAAGTGGCTTGTGCGACTTAATATTCTTTCTACGAAAGTGTGCAGGGTTTTGTCGGGCTTCATCATCAGTGATAAGCTACGGCCGTCCAGTACCAGACAGTGGCATTAAACGCAAAAAAAAACAAAGCGTATCCCAGATTTGACACAAAGAAGCGTTGCCATGTTGAATCAACTGGGTCCTGGCGCGAATACCAAGCATGTGACACCATTTGCAAAAGTTGCAACGCCTATATAGCAGCTGTCACAACAACTGGGATGTGTTGAATGATACGTGGGTGATGGTAACGAAATCTGAGTTGGAATGTTCGCAATCGAATGCAAAACATGTCCGTGAAATATAACCCCAAGTCACCAGGTTTTACAAGTGATGACGAACGATGATTCCGAACTCGCACAAAATACACAGGGCAGCGTTCAGACTTCGTGATAACGAGCGTCGACGCGCTACCACTGCGATAGCGCTCCGATGCCATATAATGGTAACGCAGCCATAGGTGGGTATTGATCGGCGCCGGCCTCTGCAGTTCTGAGAGAATTCAGGAGTATAGAATGATAACCGCTGATTCACCACACATTCCGATACACTCCTGTTATTCTTCTATACCTCTATAGAACAGTACCAGGTGACGTCGATCGATACTCGAATAAGGCCGCGTCCTCGTCTATGGTAATGGAGCGCTGTTGCTCTGACAGCGCCTCGACGCACGTCGTTGTAAGTCTGAACGCTGCCCGGAAAACGGATCCGAGCAATTACAGAAGTAAAGCTCTAGCTGAAAGCTAGTGGAACGTGTTACCTGTACTTCTCCCGAGTTATCCTGTGTTAATGTCGTTGCAAGTGTAGTTGTCACTGTTGTCAACATGCCGGCACTTTCCGTTGAACACGTAGTTTCTTCGGAACTTGAAGTTTCTGCAGTGAAATGTACCTTAAGCATAGTTCGAACTTTTACCGAACCCACTGACAAAGTTTCGTAGTAAGGCCGCGTTACTACTCTGCGAATGCGAATATGCACCATTTCGGTGACTTGGTGACAAGAAATAGATGGGAATCGATTCACTTTGCCAACCACCGTTTTCGTAGGAATCGCACTTAGCTAAAATTGGTGACATAGGAACTAATAACGGTGGGTTGCCTGTGAGTCGCGGATACTCCATATCATTACATATACTTTACTTTCCGCGTATTCTTCACACTCGCAAAGTATAATCGCTGTTTGAAACGAGTGTTACCGGAAGAATCAGCGTATTTACACACACTGGGTTCGAGAATAGTTACTGGTGGTGCATTAGTGGTACTGGCTATACCACTGGCCGTTACACGGCTTGTATATACAGATAGTTTCTTTTGACTCCTATAATTAACAGTAGTAAAAAAATGGAAGCCCTGTAATTAACATTAGAAAGAATAAAAAGTATTTGACAGCAGTAGAAAAAAAACGAATACAAATAACACATGCCTTGATGTAGTTTCTCTGGAATGCCATGAGGTTCTCCTTTGATTATGGAACATAGGATTCCTTTGGTTCAACGTAGTATGGCCTGTAGCTAGAAATATACATCGGGGCTGCGCTTCCGATTAACTCTTCTTCCTGCAAAAAAAGGAGTGGAACAGGAGGTCATGCTAATGCAAGTTCTTCACAAAGTTCTTTTTTTCTCGCAAATACTTCTTGAATAATAAAAAGGGCTCAAGTGCAACTGCGATAGGAATACAGCTTATAGTCCTGATCGTGGCAGTTGTAAAAGGGTACCAATTTTGCCACTTAGAAGAGCGTGCCTGTGGACGTGACGCCAACTCCTTCGCTGCAGAAAGATGATGGTCCAGTTCCTGCACCGGACATGTTGGCCATAGCCATAGTGCATAACATGGGTCGAATACTGAGGGGGACATTGGAGAAGATCCAGCTTTCACGACCCTCCAGCTTCACTGCCACTCATTTCCATGATGTGATACCCTTAAACAGCTGCAACCCTGCTCAGAAAAGATTAATCCCGTAAGGCATGTTGTCAAGGACTAACGGCATGCCCACCTCAAAGAATCTTGGTAGTTGTCATCTGCGAGATTAGAGGGTCCGCAGCTGCGTCAGCGTGCTTCTTTCTCCGGAAATCTCATGGGAACGGGGCTGGAGGGTAGTGATGCCTATGTGCCGTCTCCAGACTCCGAGCTGGCGAGCGGTCAGCCACAAGCCTAACCATAGACAAGCAAGCTACTTGCGCCATCTCACGTCTGTCTAGTTGTTCTACACCCCTGACTGCGCGTTTGTCGCGAGATATTACCTTGATGACAGCGCGTCTGGAGAGCTACAGGACCGGGTACCTGTCCCACGTCAGCATCACTTCACGAATTTGTCGTCCCAAAACGACGCCAAGGCTTTCACTGCGATGAAAACCGTGACAGCTGTCCGCACCAACCGCATAGAAAGGTTACCAATCCTTATAAATTCTAGGACGACCCAAGCTCAAGGTGTTGAAAGAGCAGAGTAGGTTTTGCTTTGATTTACGTACTCATCTGCCCAATTGCTGTCACAAGGATGACGAATACTTGATTCTACTCCCTCTCGTTTTACGAGAGGCGCCATCGTTTTATGCAGCACGTCTTCGGCACATGCTGCTCGTTGTGGACGTGATGCCAACTCCTTCGCTGCAGAAGCATGATGGTCCTGTTCCCGCACCGGACATGTTGGCAATAGCCATAGTGCATAACATGGGTCGAATACTGAGGGGGACATTGGAGAAGATCCAGCTTTCACGACCCTCCAGCTTCACTGCCACTCATTTCCATGATGTGATACCCTTAAACAGCTGCAACCCTGCTCAGAAAAGATTAATCCCGTAAGGCATGTTGTCAAGGACTAACGGCATGCCCACCTCAAAGAATCTTGGTAGTTGTCATCTGCGAGATTAGAGGGTCCGCAGCTGCGTCAGCGTGCTTCTTTCTCCGGAAATCTCATGGGAACGGGGCTGGAGGGTAGTGATGCCTATGTGCCGTCTCCAGACTCCGAGCTGGCGAGCGGTCAGCCACAAGCCTAACCATAGACAAGCAAGCTACTTGCGCCATCTCACGTCTGTCTAGTTGTTCTACACCCCTGACTGCGCGTTTGTCGCGAGATATTACCTTGATGACAGCGCGTCTGGAGAGCTACAGAACCGGGTACCTGTCCCACGTCAGCATCACTTCACGAATTTGTCGTCCCAAAACGACGCCAAGGCTTTCACTGCGATGAAAACCGTGACAGCTGTCCGCACCAACCGCATAGAAAGGTTACCAATCCTTATAGAATTCTAGGACGACCTAAGCTCAAGGTGTTAAAGAGCAGAGTAGGTTTTGCTTTATTTACGTACTCATCTGCCCAATACTGTCACAAGAATGACGAAGATCGAAGTGATACAAGCTACAGAAATAAGCCCACAGATGAGCTATGACTTACGCCAATACTATAATCAGAGAGAAAAATGCAGCTTGAGCCAGAAAAAAGGGGATACGTCGTGATGAGAAAATAAAAGACAAAACAATAAAGGCAGCAAAATAGCAAAGTAGAAAAAATCAACTCACAACATTGTCAAAGTCTACAGATGGAGATTTCACTTCCTGGTGAAAGTATTCGATGTCATCCTCGGTCTTTGCGGGACGAAACAAATAGAAGAGTAGCACACCGATTAAAGTAAGAAATAACAGCAGCAACACAACCACTCCAAGCAGTATGGGTCTCCTCCTAAAAGGAGCTAAATCAATGAGAACCAGCTCTAAGAGGGCTCCCATGAAGTCTTCAGTAACACATTTTTAGCCACGTTACGATAAGCCATTCTCCTCTCTCCTCACAGAAAAATGTAATTTTACGGGACAAATAAAAGAGGGCTCCCATGAAGTCTTCAGTAACACATTTTTAGCCACGTTACGATAACCATTCTCCTCTCTCCTCACAGAAAAATGTAATTTGACGGGACAAATAACCATTTTGAGGTTCCCTTTTCATTTCCTTAAGGTAAACGGCTTTCACAAAGTTCTTTTTTCTCGCAAATACTTCTTGAATAATAAAAAGGGCTCAAGTGCAACTGCGATAGGAATACAGCTTATAGTCCTGATCGTGGCAGTTGTAAAAGGGTACCAATTTTGCCACTTAGAAGAGCGTGCCTGTGGAGACGAAGGATTGTAATAGCTATTACTTTTTCTGTTCCCGTCTGCAAACAAAGAATTTCACAAGCACGCAACACGCCGCACCATGCGACTATCCATATCCAGACACGAGGGGGGTCGTATTGCCGACATCCCCTATACATTTTTCTTTCACAGGCGAGTACTTGACAACTTCTCTTCCATATTTCAACGCCACTACCTACGCTCCTTATCGCGACCGTGCATTAATTGAGTCGCTTTCTACCCTGTCGATCCTTGCGGCAACATACTCATAAACAAGTCAACATAAGAAGATAGTCAACAGGGCGAGTATTTGAGTGCCTCATAGTGTAGAGAACAACCAAAAATAAGAGGGCGTAGAAAAGTAGCACCTCTGGCTATGGTTGGGAGGCGTGTGGCAGGCGAAGCGTCAACGCGAGGGGAACACGGGGAAAAACCCGGGTGACTCTCGAGCCCTATTCCCGAGCACTCAGTGAGAAAAGTGGCATGCTACTGCAGCTGCGGAGCCATTCACCTCGCAAACGGCAAGGACCAGGATCTACGGAAGTGAGTGTACGATTTGCCTCTCACCAGAAACCAGCAATGTGATTCACGTGGGCACATATCTGCCTCTGCTCTGCGAAAACCATGGCCCCCAAAAATTGTAACAATTTGTGTCCATAGTAGCGTAACGCCCAAGATGACAATTCGTCCCAACGAACAAAAACAAGAAGGAATTTATTATATTCATTTCTACACAATGTCTCCATAGAAAAAGATCAAAACATCTACAAAAGAGCAACAACAAAAAATAACAATTGAAAAAGATAACTTCACTAAAGCAAAGAGAAGGCTAAAGAATAGTTTCAGTCAATCTTCATACCGCAACATTTTGGATGACTGAAACTATGGGAATAGGGAACGTTTCTTCTTTGCATTGAACTATGCTCGAATCCATCATAATCAGGTCGCGTTGTACATTGGGGAACCCTAGCGAGGTAAGGGGGAGGGTCGTATTTAGTCGCTGCTGGGGGGTCGTAATTGTCTTCAAGGGAAGTGTTTTTGGTTTTCCGTCGCTGGGATTCTCCGCAGCTTCCGTTTCAAGTGCGCAATCAACCCTGTCCCCATCCCCCAGGCAGCCGTTCAAAAAAATATTTTCGGGAACAGAAATTCGGAAACTGGTAGAAGTTGAGAAAATTTGAGAAGACGGCAGGTAGAATTGAGCGGCCGTTTTTTCTTCAAAAAAACTGGAACAGTTTGAAGGGGAAAAAAATTCGGAAAACTGGTAAGGATAGTTTGAGGGAAAAAAATTCGGAAAACTGGTAAGTAGTTGACAGAATTTGAGAAAGCAGTAGCTAGAAATAGGCGACCGTCTTTTCAAAGAAGAAAATGGATATTTTGGAAAAAAATCGGGAAGCTGGTGGGAGCTGGGAGAATTTGAGAAGATGGTAGGTAGAATTAGGAATGGCGAAGGGGGGAAATTCCGAGGGAAGGTCGTTCTTTGTAGAAAGGGGGGAGGTGTGGGATATTTGGCTGAAATCCTTTCCTATGCCGCGATGCGCCGTGTTCTCAAACTGCACAAGGTGGGTGATTCTTCTTTCACTTAGGGTTTTCGCTATAACTATGCTTTAAAGCAGGATGCGGGTGACCCACTGCCTCTGGCCATGAGGGGCTTTTCAGGAAGAAACGCTCGCCCATCATGTCCAACAACCCCTATCGGGGAGGTAAGTTATGCATGTCTACAAAAAAAAACACACAATATTGGAATTACCTGTAACGCTACTCGCTTGATATGATGCTGATATACTCGTTTGGACGAAAGACAGCATATTTAAAAGACATTATGAGAATAAGAAACAGGAATAGGGAAAGTGTAACTTGGATAAGGCAGCGTTCAGGCTTCGACGCGCTGCACGCGCTGCAACTGCAACAGCGCTCCAACCCTCTAGATGTGAATGCAGCCGCTGATGGGGACCAATGGGCACCGCTTTAGCGGACACTGCCGATTGATACCAGTCTGCGTGATTAGGCAACGCCTACTCCTCCAGTTCCCTATACTCTCACAATACACAAGCGTCGCCGATTGATTCTCGTCTGCGGCTGTGTTCGCGTCTATAGGGTTGGAGCGCTGTTGCAACTGTAGCGCGTTGCCGCACGTCTACGGAAAGTGACGGAATCAGAGCAACGAATTAGATGTTTAGGATGATGATTTAGGTCTGATCATCATAATGGACTTCTTAGGATGAATAACCCTTCTCTTGTGGCCTGACGTCACATTTTGATATACGAACATCATGTTGCGATGCAGCGCTGTTGTGTCTCCGTATAGGCCATTCAGAGCGACATTACCGCACTTTTCATGCCACTATCCACTGTAAAAGCAAGAATTAATGTCACCAGTTATTTTTCACTGAAATCAGACAGCTGGCCCGATTGCTGGAGGCGGGTGATTGTTGCCAGCGCCACTGCTGGAAGGGCTGCGAAAGAGCGTTCGGCCACACTCCACTCAAATCTTCCACCAGTAACTTTGGCGACAGCCCCCCGCCCCAGGCTTCGTGCCCATGCCTTTGAATGCCATCATGTCCCAAGTTAGACGCGCCTTATCAAAGTTACGCGACTGCATATCGTAGGCACTAATGTTCACATATGGCTGCTTGAGTTGCCATGAAGACTCAAAAGAAACCATCGAAACGGTCCCTAAATGAGGTCCGGCCGATTTTAAGCATTGGACAATCACGCGGTTAAACGAGAGATGCACAGAGAAAGTCGTGGGAGGACAATGCTACACAAACAGATTAACACATAAACTCTGGTTCGCAGCGGATGAAGGGGCGTGTCCGGCAGTGTGAGTGTGCCACGGCGCCAAACCCGTTCTGTGCCAGTTGCTGAAGCAAGGTATGCAAGAACATCGGCAGAAAACGACTGATACGAAGGATATGATACAGTTCTGTCACCTGCTCGCTTCAACAACTGGTGGAGAACGGAATTGAAACTGCGCAAAACTCCTATACTCCCTATAAATTCCTACAATGCTATATCCTAGCTAACTCTAGAGGATACAGGCGCAGAGAGGTAATTGTCTCGAGAATAGCGGACGGAGGGAGAGTCGGCCTGCCGAGTACCGCTAAGTTGAGTGGGATAGGTCCTGATGCGAATGATGCGTATATCACCAACGCCTCTTCCTCAAGCTCGTTTTGACTCGGTAAGGTTATACACACAAGAACCGTCAGTTTGAGGACATGAAACCAAATATTGGTAAACCATTTGTAATAAAAGAGCGTGCAGCATGACCAAAACCAGAGCACTTCAAAGCGGCTTCTTTACATATGTGAAGCATAAGCGCGCCTTATATCCCAGAAAGTGCTTAATTTGAAACAACATAGAAGTTGCCCTGTGAGCATTTCCCGTGTTTACTACTATTACTGCTGAAAAGATCGAGTTAAAAAAAACAGGAAGGCAGAAACAAATCCGTGATTCCGTGTCTGAGCGCAGTTCGAGCCAGCATCGTCGTTGTCTCTATCCACGGTCGTAAATGGGTGCCCGTTGTTGCGTTGGAAAAAATCAGAATTTTCATCTGTGAGATTTCCACGAATTACGCTGCCTAATTCGAGCAGATAAAGTTGCGATGCGTCACCAAGCTAAAATATAAGTGCTATAAGGAGAAACTAGAAATCACTACAAGAATGGCGAAAATTGCGACTTATTTTGACTTATTTTGTTGAATGGAAGTGAACTACGAACCTTGAAAGGCCATTCTGCCCACCATTAACCGTCACTTTGGCCAATACATCCATGACCCGCGCAGTAATCTCCGTTTATTCAATCCGTAAAATCCAAGTGTCACCGGTCCGAGGAGCCAAATGATGGACAAGCCCAAGCCAGTAAGACTCTGAAAATTCCCGTATGTATAGTCGTTTTCGCTGCAGATGTTGAGGCGTGTAAGGGGGCTGCGTTTTGCGCGGCGTTAGCCGGTTTCCATCAATTGTTGTCGCTTGTCCACTTCAACAATTGGTGGAAAAAGGACTGGCGGCGCGCCAAGCACAGCCCTGACACGCCCCAGCATCTGCAGCGAAAACGACTGCATCAATTTGTGCTTTGACACAACTAAAAGGACACAACTACGATATTAAACTAGCCATCAAGATCTCCGAAGCCATTCGCATACTCGTCCCATGTACGATTGTGAAAGTGAACCTTACTGCTTACACGTCTTAATGATAACAAATGTAATATACAAAAAAAAATAAGCTGACCACAAGATACTCAATGTTAAGGACTTCTTACCTCTGAATAACCGTCCAACCTCCACCAGCCGTCTCTTGATCGCAAAAAAACTGGAAATGGTACGGCACCACTCGGTGAAATTAGATAAATCCCTGATCCTTTTCCGGAATCCAAATGTTCTGAGCAATCCTGTAAAAGGCATACTAATACAGATATGAGTAGAAACATTCAGAATAAGTAAGCAGGTTGCCTGCTAACATTTTTCACATCCTCTGACATGAGAACCAGCGGCACATTTGTAGTGAATTCTTTCTGAATAAAGATGAGCTGCTTCTCGCAACATTTTCCCACAACTTATGATAGAAAAAACTAAGATTTCCAAGGAAAAACAAAAGTGATCTCAAGAAGTAATCCAGAGTAGGAAAACACAGTAAATAAGTGGCTTGTGCGACTTAATATTCTTTCTACGAAAGTGTGCAGGGTTTTGTCGGGCTTCATCATCAGTGATAAGCTACGGCCGTCCAGTACCAGACAGTGGCATTAAACGCAAAAAAAAACAAAGCGTATCCCAGATTTGACACAAAGAAGCGTTGCCATGTTGAATCAACTGGGTCCTGGCGCGAATACCACGCATGTGACACCATTTGCAAAAGTTGCAACGCCTATATAGCAGCTGTCACAACAACTGGGATGTGTTGAATGATACGTGGGTGATGGTAACGAAATCTGAGTTGGAATGTTCGCAATCGAATGCAAAACATGTCCGTGAAATATAACCCCAAGTCCCAGGTTTTACAAGTGATGACGAACGATGATTCCGAACTCGCACAAAATACACAGGGCAGCGTTCAGACTTCGTGATAACGAGCGTCGACGCGCTACCACTGCGATAGCGCTCCGATGCCATATAATGGTAACGCAGCCATAGGTGGGTATTGATCGGCGCCGGCCTCTGCAGTTCTGAGAGAATTCAGGAGTATAGAATGATAACCGCTGATTCACCACACATTCCGATACACTCCTGTTATTCTTCTATACCTCTATAGAACAGTACCAGGTGACGTCGATCGATACTCGAATAAGGCCGCGTCCTCGTCTATGGTAATGGAGCGCTGTTGCTCTGACAGCGCCTCGACGCACGTCGTTGTAAGTCTGAACGCTGCCCGGAAAACGGATCCGAGCAATTACAGAAGTAAAGCTCTAGCTGAAAGCTAGTGGAACGTGTTACCTGTACTTCTCCCGAGTTATCCTGTGTTAATGTCGTTGCAAGTGTAGTTGTCACTGTTGTCAACATGCCGGCACTTTCCGTTGCACGCGTAGTTTCTTCGGAACTTGAAGTTTCTGCAGTGAAAATGTACCTTAAGCATAGTTCGAACTTTTACCGAACCCACTGACAAAGTTTCGTAGTAAGGCCGCGTTACTACTCTGCGAATGCGAATATGCACCATTTCGGTGACTTGGTGACAAGAAATAGATGGGAATCGATTCACTTTGCCAACCACCGTTTTCGTAGGAATCGCACTTAGCTAAAATTGGTGACATAGGAACTAATAACGGTGGGTTGCCTATGAGTCGCGGATACTCAATATCTATACGTATACTTTACTTTCCGCGTATTCTTCACACTCGCAAAGTATAATCGCTGTTTGAAACGAGTGTTACCGGAAGAATCAGCGTATTTACACACACTGGGTTCGAGAATAGTTACTGGTGGTGCATTAGTGGTACTGGCTATACCACTGGCCGTTACACGGCTTGTAATTACAGATGGTTTCCTTTGGGTCCTATAATTAACAGTAGTAAAAAAATGGAAGCCCTGTAATTAACATCAGAAAAAAAAAAGTACTCGACAGGCAGTAGAAAAAAAAACGAATACAAATAACACATGCCTTGATGTAGTTTCTCTGGAATGCCATGAGGTTCTCCTTTGATTATGGAACATAGGATTCCTTTGGTTCAACGTAGTATGGCCTGTAGCTAGAAATATACATCGGGGCTGCGCCTTCCGATTAACTCTTCTTCCTGCAAAAAAAGGAGTGGAACAGGAGGTCATGCTAATGCACTCGACAACTTTTTCGCCGACTATATACTCATGGCTCGGCGACTGGCGAAGAAGGTGTCGAAGGGTGGGGGGGGTCGTACCCCACGCGAAAAAAAGGGGGGGGGGGTCGTGGCCTGTACTCCCATCAGGAGGGAGGGTCGTACTCTCACCGACATTTCGCCTATCCCCATGCCGTACCCTGGTTGGGGAATCCCCCAATAGGGGGGGGGTCGTATTTGGTCGCCAGGAAAGGGGGTCGTATTTGGGCTGGGAAAAATTTATTTTGATAGTTGATTTTTCTCGCTTCACGGACGTTGTAAAGGGGGATCGTACTTGCCTCATTGTTGGGAGGGGGCCTAGAAGGAGCTAAATTAATGAGAACTATCTCTAGAAGCTCCTATGAAGAATTCATGAACTCCTTTTTAGCCACATTACAATAACAATTCTCACTCTCTCCATTAGAAAAGTGTAATTTGACGGGACAAATAACCATTTTGAGGTCCCTTTTTATTTCCTTGAGGTAAACGGGTGGTATGCCAAGGACATAAAAGCTGAATCACGCAAACCCTACCTGACATAAATAGATGCCAACTTTATTCCTTGAAGACACTCTGTACACCAACCTCCGCGCATCCTGCGCCTTATCGTATGTGAGTTGAGTGGATCCGCAGCCACCGCTCCCACTTTCCCCCGCTTGAAAGTGCACAGGAACGAAACTGGAGGTTAGTGGTTCCCAAGTGCCATCTCCACACTCTGCCCGACAATCCGCACGCCTAACCATAGCCAAACCGGCTACATGCCTGCGCACTCTCATTCTGCTTGTTCTTCATGGCTGAGTGCGGGATCCTCGCTCCCAATGAGCGCACGTTGAGGATAACACGGGCGGAGCATGGGGTCGGTACTTGGCTTTCACTACCCTACAGTGGCGTTCCCTCACATTTGAGCGGAAAAAGTGGCACATTACTGCAGCTGCGAACCTGTTTACCTTGCACATGAAAAGAATCGTTCTTCGGAGTGTGCGCGAACAGTCTGTATTCTATAACATACTCGAAGGTGAATCTGGTCGCTCTACCCTTGAACCTGGACTAATAAAGGGCGGCAGAGGCGCTGCCGCGTGGCCTTACTTAACTATTTCAGCACCGGTGCACCATTACCTCCATTGTTTTCCAATGCACTGTTTGCGCTACATAAGATTTCACCTACATTTCAAGGGAAATCTTCCGGTGTGAAGTATTTTATTGATAGATGAAAAGACAAATGAACTTGCCATTTCGTGCAGAAAGTTGGCTCCAAACGGCTTTGAGCAGCAATGCACGGGTCCAGTTCATGTGTCACGTTTATGCGTTTTATAATCATCCTATTATCCCTCATGATTTTTGGATGTCGTTAGAGGGCTAAAAGCACTTGAACAATAACTGTTACGAAAAACATAAACATTTACCCGCACGGCAAATAAGCCCAAGAGACCAGAAATGTACAAAAGACACCAAGTGAATGCGCAAGTGTCCTGGCTGCATTACAATGGAGATGAGAAACAAAAAATATTTGAAAAGAAAAAAATTACGCATGGGCAAGAAAACTCATGATGGCTAAATAAAAGCAAACGCAACACATGGCAGAAAATGGTGGAAGCAAAAATGGCGCACTGGTATAGTCACAGTAACCGTTCGAGTTTCTTGTGCAGGTCCAATGCGAAAGGAAAATGCGGAGGCGAATGAGGATGGCGTGTCAAAGCACAGAATGGTGCAAAAGTGCGAGGTGTAGTTCATGGCGTCTGAGGCGTGGCATTGCACGTAAATTAAAGAGTATTCCCTAACTGGACGACTTTACGCGCTGAAATATCGCCAACTGGGACGTTCATCGTACATAGCTCACACGAAGGGATCTGTGGGTTGATTTTTGGCGCAATCATTTTGCCACCGAGGTGACAAAACATTTCTGGCAAACCATCAAGCCCTACAGCAATTTATACATGAAAACAGTGCCATACCAAACGCGTCAGTTGAAACAGCCTCGGCGCTATGACAAGCCTATAAATGACACTACTGAGATCAACCACTGTTTACTGAGAGGAATTTCTACAGTCTCTATCTTCGACACATTGAACTATTCCTATCAATCCTTCGGTGAGAGAAAGCGCTGACCAAAAGTCGATTAATTCTAGAGTTGGAAACACATCCGTTAGGGCAAATCGTGGGTAATAGGGTATGCATTCGAGCTCGCACCTGATCTGCTGCATTCAGAGAATAGCACGATACGCGACGCGACCGCGACAATGCTGAAACAAGTACCAGTAATTCGCTTAATTAATTTAGTACAACTCGTGATTGAAGGAGTGTATTGTCTATACCACCTTGCGACAGGGGGTCGTGTCAATACGAGCATTTTTTCCATAGCGCCCTTAATGACCTGTGCTCAGCAAAAAAATTCCGCACATTTTTTTCTCTGCGCTCTCCTTCAATATCGCTTCGAACCACGCCCACCTCTCAAAGCTATAAAAGAGCATCGGCGCTTCACCTGTAGTACATCCGGAAAGCATCTACCATCTGGAAAGGTTGAAAAAACCTGCATTATTGGTCAAAAGTACAGGGCACATCGTTGTTGGGGACAGGGTACAGCATCGTTGTGTGAAACAATAGGGGGGGGGTCTGGGGGAGACAAATTTATCTTGATAGTTGATTTTACTCCCCCCCCCGNCGTCTGTCTAGTTGTTCTCTACTCCCTTGCTGCTGCGCGTTCATCGCAGGATATTACCATCGACGCAGGTGCTGCGCCATGATGACAGCGCGTCTGGAGAGCTACAAACCGGGTACCTCTCCTACATCAGCACCACTTCACGGACTTGTCGTTCTAAAACACACCAAGGCTTTCACTGCAATGGAAACCGTGACAGCTGTCCCGCACCAACCGCATAAAAAGGATACCAATCCATAAGAATTCTAGGACAACCTAAGCTCAAGGTGTTAAAGGAGAGAGTAGGTGGCTGAATGAGTTCATCTGCCATTGCTGTCACAAGGATGACGAAGATCGAAGTGATACAAGCTACAGTAATAAAGATGAATAATTACACCCACACCATTGCCCACAGATGAGCTATGACTCACGCTGATACTATGATTAAAGAGAAAAATATAATTTGAGCCAGGAAAAAGGGATACGTCCTGATGAGGAAATAAAGACAAAACAACAAAGAGATCACACAGTCAAAGTAATGAAATTTTACTTACAACATTGTCAAAGTCTACAGATGGAGATTTCACTTCCTGGTGAAAATATTCGATGTCATCCTCGGTCTTTGCGGGACGAAACAAATAGAAGAGTAGCACACCGATTAAAGTAAGAAATAACAGCAACAACACAATCACTCCAAGCAGTATGGGTCTCCTCCTAGAAGGAGCTAAGTTAATGAGAACTAGCTCTAGAAGCTCCTATGAAGAATTCATGAGCAACTTTTTAGCCACGTTACAATAACAATTCTCACTCTCTCTCCTCTTAGAAAAATGTAATA
>MU912494.1:6422-17667 GCA_036418165.1 Cooperia oncophora
CTCGCGCCAAAAACTCACAATCGTCAATTTTGTATGAATGCAGATGAGAAGCCGCCCGAGTTCTACCATGAGGAGTTACGTGGGCGCAAGTGGATGATCATCATAGCGAAGGAAGATCCTACACTTAGTTCTTATTTTGTGCTCTTTATAGTGTCCTACCTGGGTAGATCCTTTACCCACTGCGGTACCGAAAGAATCAGTTTCCAAGCCGACCGAGATCATGAGCCAACAAGAATGATGAAAAAGCGGGACATGCTAATCGCGAAATCTGAAAATCACTGAGTCGGCAGACCATGAACGCCCTTAAATAAGCGGCGAGTCCTAGAAACCATCTTGAGGATAAGAAAGACCTTAGTTTCATTCTGAACGCGCTTTAAATTCTGATTCCAATGATAGTTAAACATACAACCGCAGCTATTCAATCCTATCCGAATGGTAACAGCGAAGCCTTGCGCGTTATGTAACAGTATATCATTTCCGAAATAGAATTTAGAAATGTGAACCCCACGGTATACTAACTATTCTGACAAAGATGGAAGTACTTGAACAACCACACAACCCATCCCAAAACCATGTAGCGCAAATAAATAGAGACAGCTTCCAAGGAGGGGAATTTTCGAGGTGGCGGTCATTTTCGTGCAGGAATGTGGGAGATCGCAGTGGTCGTAGAACGCCATGCAGGTGGGAGAGCCAGAGAAGAGCAGAAATTGACGTGAAAAGGGATCGGGTTCTACAAAACCTCCATCCACCTTAACCTCTCAACGATAATCGCAGTTATTCAGTTAATTTTGACCAGCAGTTGTTACAACTTCAAGACAATTCTAGATTATTGCCAAAATCATCATGCTTGAGCACAATACAATACAATACTTTAACAATTTCACTTCAGTTTCAGTTGAACATGATTCCGCACTGACGGAGGGGATATGCTTTCCATGACCACTACTTGGGCGGAAAGTGAATGTATGGGTAATTGTTTGATAACTGCTGTTTAACGCCGCAGTGCGCGATCCGAAAGTTATCACAAGAATGCTGAGTTGTGGGCAAAAGTCGGACCACGGGCGGGATTCGAACCCGCATCTTCCGCTTTCCGTGCGAATGCGTTCCCTATTACGCTACCGAGGGCAAGAGCGGCCTCGGTAGCGTAATAGGGAACGCATTCGCATGGAGAAGCGGAAGATGCGGGTTCGAATCCCGTCCCGTGGTCCGACTTTTGCCCACAACTCAGCATTCTTGTGAATGTATTTGGTTCGCCCGTAAGCAATGGCGCTTTTTTTTCTTGCGTTGGAATTTGTCTGAAAATCGGATTTTTCAGATATCTTCTATGCCGACTCATAGATAATTTTCTGCTTTACCAGTCAATGAGCTTAGTTTTCTATTCTCTCTTGATTTTCATCGATCTTTGCTTCGTAGAAATGATTGTCGGGTCGACACAATGGTTTTGACACCACCTTTTTGCACGTAATCTAGGCTCCCAAATTACACAAGCAGCTCAAAACTTGTGGTATGTATGACCAAGGAGTTAGTTTTTAGCCCAGCTCAAAGCTGGTTCAAGCTACGAGTTGGGATCGGACCTTGTGAAGAAGGATTGCATAATCTCTTGGAGAGCGACTCTTATTCAGTAAATTTCCAACGTTTCCTATAGAGTGAAGGTGATGCTCAATGGGAATAAGAGAGCTTTTTATGACCTCCACCAACACCGAAATTTTTTTGCATGGAAGTGAATCAAATCATGCATCAACTAAGTAAGCAGATTCAGTAGGCTCGCAATCGAACCCAATAGGATTCAGTGTCTGTTGCCTCCTTCCGAGGTCGAAATTTAGATCTATCGTCCGAACTGTTTTGTGCTTTCCTGAGGGACATCGCTTATGGTTAGTGCCCACGTATTCACAAATGGGATTTTACGGCTTCCGTTTTTTAATCAAATGAAAAATGGGGTGTCGAAAATGCTAACTTTCGTCAACTGGGTGCCCTGATTTCAGCATTGAAAAACTAATGGAAATGAAACGTTCCAAGGAATGGAATGCCATCTTACAGAGCAAAACGTACTCTATCAGATAATATAGAAAGCAGTTCTCAAGCACTTCGTTTTGACGCGAAATTTCAAGTTAGAAAAAAAACGTCATTACTTATGGGCCGACATAATAGTTTCCACATTCCACTTTTCTAACTTTTTCACAGCAAATGTCGTTTGTCTATGGAGTTCGAGAAAAAAAATTTGAATAACATCAGCGGCTCAGACGAAACTTTCCCATTTAACTGCGAAAAGAAGGCAACGAAACAATAGATAAACGCCAGTAATTCACAAAAGTAAGCTATATTACATACTCCAGCTCATTTCGAAATCAGAGTGATATTTTCTATGCTAATTCCGTCGGAATTTCAGCAGGAGATGTGATCCAACCTTACAAACCCTAGCGAACGTAAATTGCTCAAGAGCAGAATACATACCGCTTAGCCACAGCCTACTTCACGCTCGCCTTGCTATTTTATAGTTTAATGATCGAGGTACTACTGTCTATATGAATCACTAAAAACAAAATAAAAATACTCACAATCATAATAGTAGGCAACACGTCTCTTGCCGTGCTCTTTAACAGGACCGTTTTGTGAATTCATGAATGGCCTCTGTCAATGCAAACGACACGGCCTGAAAAATGTCTCATCAGAGGTAGTACGTTTATTGGTCACATCACGAAGGATTCTGTATTTTTACAGATACACAACGAGGTTGTTCAGTCGAATGAGGGGAAGATAAAATATTAAGAATAACTGTGTGAAAAAAAACGTAGGGGTCGAAAGTGACGGCTAAAAGACCACCACCCAGGGTGACTGACTACAGCAAAAAGAAGTTGTGACCTGCAATGGTGAGATCAACCCACATTGTTTCTTGTTCGAATGAACACCTCATTGTTAGGAAGTTTCCCCAGCGAGGAAAATCAGTCAAATGCTGCTGTACGCTACAGACAATATTCTTCCGTTTGAACTGGTTGGATGGTCCTCCGGAAGAGTGACGCTTTCAGCAATCTCCGGACGGATATCCAGGAAGATTCTTGAGGGACAGAAATCAATTACTGTTTTTATAATGTGGATATATCAGTTTTCCAATTGAGCGATGCGGTTGGTCCTGCGGAAGGTTAACATTTTCAGCAAGTCCCACACAGCAAACTAAGAACTTGGATTCAAAATAAAGGTAGAGTTGATAAATACATTCAAATAGAACCTTCAAAAATCCTGCTTATTCGACGAACAATAACAAGTATTAAGTGGCACATAAATCTTAGAAAAAGAACGACTAAAATAAAGTAGTTTTTTTTGAAACGGGTACGAATCGATAATAGGACGCCGAGTCGGGTCTCACCCTGTGTTCTGTGTGTTGTCTATGTGCAGCGTGTGTGTGTGTGTGTGGTGTGTGTGTGTGTGTGTGTGTGTGTGTGTGTGTGTGTGTGTGTGTGTGTGTGTGTGTGTGTGTGTGTGTGTGTGTGTGTGTGTGTGTGTGTGCATGTGTGTGTGCGTGTTTGTTTTGTAGTTGTTTTTCTCTATATGCTTATTTATTTGAATATTTGTTTATTTATGTATTCTTCTTCTTCTCAGCGCTTGTCCGCACTGCAGCAGGGTCCGCTTGCCTTACTTTGTCACGCCACTTCTCCCGATTAAATGTTTGATCGGGATGGGTGCCAACCACCTTCATATTTATTTATGTATTCGTCTAGTTATTTATCTGGTAGCTTGTTTCCTTGCTGGTATACATGTGTATACAGGGGGGCAAAAAAAAAGTCACTTCGACCGAGTCACATATCAGCAAAGTTTTCGCAGCCCAGAGAGAAGACGTGGATACGAGTACCAGGGCGGAAGATACGATGTTCCTCGATAAGCAGGAGCTGGCTCTCGCCCATCACCTTCATGTACTCCGAAATATGAAGTCATCTCCAGTCGCAACCTGACTGGTGAAGACCTTCGGAATTCACGTCACCTCTAAACAGCTGTGAAACTTCTTGAATTTAAGTCCACCCATGGAGTGCTACTGGAGACCGAAGCCCTCTTGATCTGCAAGACGCTCACATGCGTGCAGCTCCGGCACGTCGCTACGGTCTAGGACATCATCTTCACGGCAGTCGCCAAGGCGCGGGTTGATGGTATGGACCGGACGCACCTGGAATGGAAAGACCAATATTTTCTTCGTGGACCCCGGGCTGAAGCTGAGCGCTGGCGGTTACATCGACCAACTCAAGAAGAATATCTTCCCCACATGTCGTCGCCCGTACCTTCTTGCGGAAGCTTTGTACTGCTAGCAGCTGGGTCCACGCACAAGGAGTCGAAGAGCTTTGGAGAAACTCTCGCCTACCTGGAATGGAAGGGGGGCTGAGTACTGAAGAAGATGGGAATCCAAGTAGGTCACCTGACCTGAATCCCCTCAATTACCCTCGGTTCGGGCGGAGTTCAATAGGGTGGTCTACGGTGGCGGAGAAATCGACTATCTCGCTGACCACATCGCGGTAGCGTGCCAGAATCTCTCGATGGCGCTCCTCCAGAAGGCTGTGGCGGAGTATTATGATAGTATTTAATATGCTCTTTAATATGGTGGTAGAAATGTCTCGATCCAGAAATTCATAATAGTGTAGAACGTAATAGCGCCTCGAAAGGTCAATGAAGCAAAGTGACTTTTTTTTATGCCCCTATCCCTGTATGTCGAATACCCGAAGCAGTTCTTGACGGATTCCATGGGAGATGTGTATGTGTGTGCACGGTACAGCATCGTTGTGCGAAACCCATAGGGGGGGGGTCGTACTTGGCCACTGGGGAGGGGGGTCGTAATCTCAAGGGTCAGTCAGCGCCGGGCAATGCTTTGGCATTTCAAATGATAGTGGTAGTGGAGCTATGGAAGTCAAGATGTTAAAAAAAATGTGAACTATTACGAGTGTATTCTTTACAGATTCGACTGCTCCGTTTAACAGCCCTCTTTTCATGCGAAATCCCTAGAGGGGGGATAGTACTGGGATAGCCATATGAATATTAGGTTGGCGGGGAAAGTTTCTGTCATATATTTTTGAACCCAAAATATTTGCTAATTTTTCTGAAAAGCGTTAACCGGTAATATGAGCACTTATACATCAAAGAATGGTCTTTCTATTGGTATCACTGGCTTGACTCCTGCCTCTCCTTATCGTGCAATATGAACAAGAATGTTATCCGCTACCTTTGGCACCGACCCCTCCAAGTGCTTCCTCAAACTCTTTCTTCTACCGCCCTGGCGCCAGCATGACAGCTGTCGACGCCGAAATAACGGAGCTGCACATGGACAATGTCTACAGTCATCTGACAATCTTCCACGACGCTGGCTCTTCAGAGCGGGAGGCTACGGTGCGAATGGCGAAGTGATGTTTGGGAGTACCTGTGATCTCAGCTTGAGATAGCTGTGGGCCGGGAAACTACTGTATAAAGAAGCTGTCTCCTCGGTTAATCCGTACGCAAGGCAGCTACGAGATCTGAAGCGAATCGTCAAGCAGAGGGCAAAATCCATCGGCACAGTCCGTCTTCAACGTGCTGGTGCAGCACACCCCGTCAAAAAAGTTCGAGCCGTACTTCATGCAAAAGAGCTGGATGGCTCTCCCTCTGCACTGGTGTACCCCAGACATTGCTCTTTCTGACTGCTAGTCGCCTCCCGTATTTAACCGTTATACAGCCGAGAAAACCTCCACGACTTGAGCCCAAGTCAAAGTTGAGATGATGTCCAACATTGCGTCGTGCCAGCCTCCATTGTGAAGCGATGGCATCCACGAAGTGCTCGAAAACTGGCAGGGATTCCGCAATGACATTGCTGTATAATTTTGATCTTGTACGCCTCTCTATAAAAAGAAAGCCTTGTTTGAAAAAATGTGACAGAACTTTCCCGCCAACCTAATACTTGATAGATAGCACGATCAGGGTCCCTGAAATAATGCGGAAATAGTCACTAAATGACGAAATAATGAATGCTTTGAATAACGTACTCCTGGTCAGCACGTCGAGCTGAAGAAACAGGAGTTTGTTTTCGAGGTTTTGCGAAACATCGAAAATAAGCAAGTTCCTGAAAACAAGCGGCCATAATTCGTGCTCTAGTGCTCGAAACTGGTACCTGGAATAAGACGTAAAGCCCAGGATCTACTGATCGCAAATGTCTTCCTGGGATGGTTATTAAGAAAAAGCCGCTCTGAAGCTGGTAATTTCTGATTCACCTCTTACTACAAACGTCTGTTCCACTTAGGTTGTTGAAAATGTTAAATTAGAAAAGTCATGAGCATCACAGTTCTTTCGTCTTACTCTATTTGTTTGGTCAGTATTGGCTTGCAGTCACACTCTGAATTCTAAAGTTAACTAGAGACTTACGGCATTCATGGCTATATTTGGTAACTGACCTTGTCACCTGGAATACTAGTCAATAGGCATGAAGTATTGACAGCAATAAAATGTCAAAAACACTAAAGCACTAAAAGCAACCACTGGAAGCGATCGTGGTTCAGAAAAAAGTTCCGCTGGACAAATCTAACCATTTTCAGCGTGAAAGCGAAATTCTTAGCTGACTTGTTCCCCAGGGGCTGGCCGCTTCCAGAACCGAAATGGCGCCCATGGGCATAAGACGCAAGAAGCGACTGAACGAAGTTTCACAAATCACGCGACCTCGTTGAGAGTTCAGTCTTTTCAACACATTCCGCTTCACTTTCCTATAGCGGAAAACATGCTTAACTATATTACATAAGACCGTGTAATGCGTACTTCATACTTTGCGGCAGCGACCATCATCGACCAACAGCGTCCACACCGACCATAAGCGTTTCCAGCGTCGGGCGGCGTCAGCTAGCCTAGGAAGGTATGGATATCGACCCAGCGTTCACCAGCGTCCACAGCGTCTCGAGGGCTAGGGGAGTACAGGTATCCATCCAGCGATCAGCAGCATCTACCATCAGGAGTGGAGAGTATGGACAGATAGGAAGGTGGAGACAGCTGGCTCCTTTCTATCGTTCCATACTCTCTACCGGCAGTGTGCTACCCTCCAATCCCCTCGTATCTACACTCCTGGACCTGCTGGTCGCTGGTGGACGCTGGACACGCTGGTGGTCGCTGCTGGTCGCTGCCGCAAAGTATTTATGAGTGCAAAGTATGAACCCAACCCTATGATGGCGTCCATGCAGACCAACGTGCAGAAGCCCTTTCCTCGGCCAGATAGCGCGGTCCGCAACCGTTGAGCATGTCTAACTTTTGTGTCCTTTTTAATCAGAAGAAAAGTACACAAAAGGATGCTAGTAACCTACCCTCTCGCACGTCTCTGTTGACGTCGTACAAGGAGTGTCAAGACTTGGCTGCGTTCGTTGGGCAGAAAGAATTTCCTGTTTCACGTGAAGGTTCTGCAAAAAAAAAACTGGTAACTATGAGAGTGTGCGGGAAGCTTTGAGGATTTCAATCACTAATTACGATAAACTTTGTCCTTTCCATTTCTCTTAAGATTCGGGCGGGATTACTTTGCGTGGGAGCACCAAAAAAAGCGAATGCGTATGCAACATCGAACCTAAACCTCCACACCAGATGCGATCGAACTCTCACTACTGATAATTTCAAAGCGTGTCTTGCCTAACATTGGCGACAGTGTCTCACCCTCGATTTGGCAGTAAGAGGAGCCAGAACGGTGCGGGTGAAGTATTGGGTTGGCCCATAAGTAATGGCGTTTTTTTCAACTGGAAATTTTGTTCAAAAAGTGAAATGTTTTGCGAGCAAGTTTGATATCATCTGATAGGAAACTTCTCGTACTATAAGAATATCGAAACAGCTTTGGGTGAGGAAATGATTTTTGTAAATTTTTTAGTCGTTGAAGTTGAAAGTTGAGTCGGCGAAAATTAGGGATCCTTCGACAGAGCCTGCTATTTAGGTCTATTCGAAGTGCTAGAAATCGCCCTTATCGTAAGCTGGCTCCAGTACAATTGTGCGAGTTACGGGCTCGAACTAAAAGTTCCTAGCCCCCGAGCGGGAAATCCTCATAAGGACGCCGCTGCCTCGCCCCAGATAATGGCGAGCGGATCACAAAAGTCATTGCGTCTGTTGTCCACATGAAATTGATGCTAACAGGAGGTTGAGTAGTTTCGCTGATTTTTTTAATGTTTTGGCGCGTATGGGTGTATAGCAAATTTCGGGGATGGCTCATAGTGAACGACTGCAATGCGAAAAGTGCGGTGTTGTTCCTATAGCTGTTTTGTACTTTCTGGTTAAGTTTCAAGGTTGATTAGATACGGGAGACGTCAGTGATAAGTAGATCAGCGAGCTTGCCCGACTTCTCTCCATACCGCTCGCACGGGAGAGCTCAGAAAGCCCCTGGAGCCAGGCGCAATATGTGATTCTCTCTTGGAGTTGGAGTATGGGGAGAGGAGTGCCGAGATATAATATTAGGACGACTCATCAGGCGTGGATGTTGGAGAGAGGGAGGAGTAGTCCCGAAGAGGACTCGGACAAGCGCTTGGACGCTTGGCAGGACATCCGGCGGGGTGTGGCGACCCGGAGTAAGCTCGACACTATTTGTTGTTTTGTGGGTTTCGTTGTGTCGTGTGGTGGATGTTATGAGAGGTGTTTTGTGGGTCATAGGAGCGATTATTTAGCGGAACGCGCTGATAGGGAGTAGTGGTGGGAGTTTAGGTATGAGGGAGTGGGGGGTGTGGGTGGCTGTGGTGACAGAGGTGTAGAACGTACGGTCTCTTATATGAATGTATTTTCGTTTGTGTCTGAGTTGGGTGTGTCTGTGATCGTAGCTGCCGTGGGCCTCACGGCGATCATTGGCTGCGTTCGTTAGCTTTTGCAATGCCTTCTCGCGGACGACTGAGTCTGGCTGATCGGTGGGGCAGGAGCGTATGTGAGAAACAAAAAATGAATAAGATATTTGGTCAGTTTTTATTGTGAAACGTCTATACTTGTTTTTGTAATGTCGTGCGCTGATTCGTATTAATTTTTCAATTTGAGGCGTCTCGATGTCTGTCCACGCCGGAGCAAATGTTGGTCGATAGGATTCAGATAGAGGTCCCATGCGCGAAACCTACGCAGATGATGTCGAGCTGATGGATATTTCCCGTCCATATTTCGGGCGATTAGTCTAGATGAATGAAAGTTTTGCTGTACTATTTTTACACTATCCGAGGTTCTCTACGATAGGCAGGGAGTTTCGCCTGTACAGGACTCAGCACACTGACACCTTTGCGCTGCTCGTTACTGGCTACCGCACTCATTACGACCCCTCCCTCTCCTGGCGGCAAAATACGACCCCCCCTGTTGGGAATTCCCCAACAAACGATGTGCCCTGGTGGCCGGGGTTCGACCGACAACACAGCCTCCGGCGAGTGAAATGATGACACTGGTGTTCTCGAAGGCTCCACGGGGCCCTCCATTTTGATCCATTCGATTCCATCTGCGCGCCAATTTTTTAATGGCGTACGGTAACGAAAAGCTTGTTCATCTCTGGCTGCTGAGTAGGCAGACCTACGGACTCCTAGCTTGGGCTTGAAGAGTGCTTGGCACTCTTACTGGACCACATTCATAGCTAGGACACTCATCTTAACGATAGGCAAATTATGTCGCCAAGGTGGGCCAGAGGGGTTAAAAAATCGAATCGGGTAAATTCACCGACATATCGACACTACGGTCGAATCCGGAAGGCGCAACGTGAATAGGGTCCTTACAGGCTTTTTTATAGCATTAACCTCACCATTTTATTCTACTTTTTAATGAGATCAAGTAATGGCTGCTCACAAACAGATATATGTAAAATGTTTATTTAGGACAGTTTATCTGACATTGAATCTTCTACAGTATCAGTATTAACTTTACGATGTATATGAATAGCACAAAATTCCATTAGAACACTCTTCAAGACGATGCAAGTGCGTTTTCTACGAATGCATGCGGCGGGATTCCAGACCGAGGATTCCACGACTGCGATATGCTCTCTGAAAGGCGCGCTTGGAGAGACTGGTCAGGTCTGTCAACGTAGCCAGAGCGCTGGGTCTCTGACAAAGTTGTTTGCTTCATGAGGGGGGGGGGAGGAGGAGGGCATTGTAGAATATACAGTAGCTGTAAAATTGGGAGTATTCAACCTAGGAGACAAATGAAAGTGATTTCCTTAGGAAAAAAGGTAATTTTTGGATATATAGAACTGAAGCTCCACATGCAGATAGCTAATGTGATAAGGTAACTTTCAACAATAGCAGATCTGGATCGAATCCAATTTTCCACCTCTGGTATTCCTTTTTTGCGGCCTTGTTCCCAAGTTGCACGTGAATGAGGCGGGAGCATTCCACGGCGAGTCATGAAAATTTAGGGTTTATCTTGAAAGTGAACAAAAACAGCGAAGCCTTATCAGCTTCTGCATTGAATTCTAGTCTTTCTTCAATTGTTTTGGTGTATAAGCGCCCTAGCATTTATGCGCATTCTTCGAAAATAGGGAAAAACTGCTTTGTCCCACGCGGCAGACACGCGAAAAGGCGCCTTGTCGCCAATGTGTTAAATTCGTCATTAGTGTGTGATGTGACAGGGGATACAACTTTTAGAGTGCAGCAACACATTCATTGAAGCTGGCTCTCTATACCAGGACAGCTCCGCGGTTCCGTTCCTAATCCGCACTTTTGTGTTAAAGCAAGTTCTTATTGAGATGTGTTCCTTCTAATTCGGCTTGAGAGAAACCAATTAGAATGCGTCGATGATATATCATTTATAGAAAATTATCCCAGCTGCCAGCGATCTTCGTTCAAAAAAGTTCAGTTACACAATGGACAGCAGTGGTGCTATTCATGATTCCACAAGGGAACCCCAACAGGTCGATTCCAACAGGTCATTTGCAATGAGAGGAAGCACAGCGAAATCGAAAATGGACTAGGACAAAGGGCGGAAAATGGAGTCCCGGTGGTGTATTGAAAAGTCATAATATGGCTTGCTCCGCTGGATGTTTCTTTTGTGTGCCACGTGTCGGTAGATCATCATCATGACGGTTGCTCATATCAGGTAATTTTGCACACATCGCGATCACAGAGTTTTGTTCCGAATAGAAAAAAAAACTTTAATACTGCTTTCTCCCTCGACTGGTGGAATAGTTACTGTACCGTGCGTGGAAAGTACTTCGTTATTCGCTGTGCTTGTGAGAGTATGCTTTATTTCCATCATTTCGTGGAAGAATACCACATATGTTAGTGAACGATAAAATCTTCGTTTCTTAATGCTGATGAACGGACATCCTCAT
>MU912495.1:16818-35574 GCA_036418165.1 Cooperia oncophora
CCATTTGTGAGCGGGCGGGCGTGGCCGGCGTTTGGGACGTAAAGTTGTGGCTTGATAGGTCCCTGATAAGGGCACTTCCTTGGAAAAGGGAAGTGCCCTTATCAGGGACCTATCCAGGGACCTATTCCATTATGCAGGGACCTATTCCATTATGCAGCGCCTGCTCAGGGTCGCGGAATTCCGTCCTGCTAGGCGTATTAGTCCTACTCGTTTTGGAGGATTTATCGTGCCAACTGTCCTTCAAGCCATCAAGGCATGAAGGAGACTCAGTGGTGTAATCAATGGCGCAATCGCCAGGCAATCGCAATCGCCAGGTGCAGGCTCGAGTTTCTTCTGAAGTCATGTAAATTCAGCATACTTGTGAGATTTGTTCTGCCAAAGTGGTAAGGTGGAAGAGCTTATTGAAAATGGCTTGACGTTTCGACAGGATCGTCGTCCTCAGAGGCCAGTCCACCACCATGAGCGGAACGATTCCACTCGCTGTTAGTGTTAGTGTAGTCACTAACTACACCTAACAACGAGCGGTATCGTTTCGTTCATGTGGTGTCTGACTGGCCTCTGGGAACGACGATCCTGTCCAAACGTATGGTCATTTTCGATAAAGTCTTCCACCTACATCCTAGTTCGCTGCGGACGGTTGGGCGTGTCAGGCAGTATGAGTGTGTCACCCGTCAAAGCCGTTCTCTGCCTTCTTGTTGAAGCGCGCATGCGACAAAAAGTGGTAGAAAACGAGTAATACGAACGATATGATACAGTCATATCATTTGCTCGCTTTAACAACTGGTGGAGAACGGGTTTGGCACCGCGCCAAACTCATCCCGCCTGACACGCCCAACCGTCCGCAGCGAACTACACTATAGCAACCTCTTTGGCAGAATAAATTACAACTTAAAACTTCACACTTATGCCGAGGTTTGATGAAGAGAGAAGCTGGACACTACTCTTGTGAGAATTTGTAGCACTATTTTTGTTACCAGTGAAAGAAGAGCTGTTAGTTCTCAGTGTTCCTGTTCTTGTTCGGCCTCGGTGAACACGCTAGTGGTCCGCCAGAGGTGGAACACACGTTTGCGGTTACCCTCTCTCGTGTACCAACCATATCCTTACTAATCGAGTACGATTCTCTTCAATAATATTTCATTAATTACTATAATTATTCTCTCCAAATACTTTTCATTACGCACTTGATGACTGATAAGACTGAAACTGTTTGTTTCACATTGTATATGGTAACCATTAAGCCTGCCGCTATGCTGCCTCCAAATGGAATCCTGCAACAACAACAACAACAACAACAACCGCAACAACAACCATCCCAGCCAGATTTTTCACATCTTCGGTTTGATCCTGCCCAGTTTCAAGCCAGTCGTTCGATGCAGGACCCTCAGCAGCAGCATCAACAAGCCCTATTGAACAACACTCAGCAGCTTCTTTACCAGCAGCATGCTCAGCAACTTCAGAATCGTCAGCTTCATGTCAACCTGCAGACGTCTCCACATATCCAGAATCCTCAATCAGTTCATCTTCAACAGCATTTGCATTCCGCCTTCACGAATCCATCATCACTCGTACAACAACAACAACATCTACTCTTACCAATACAGCGGCAAGTGGATGATGCCGCAGTAAACTAGTAAAGGAGCAACAGAACCCTTGTGTTCACCCAAGTCAAGTTACCACCGTGCCGAATATCATAGCTGATGAGAATGACAAGAAACATCTATCGCGACCCGTCCCCGGTCAGCCTTATGGAAATCTATGTGAGTTATAAGCAACTCAGAGACGCACTGCACAACCTTTCATTGCTTTCAAATCTTTTATGTGTTAGGTGAACAGCTTCATGGCTGCACAACCATTTTTGCCACCTAAAATGCAATAAAATGACGCTGCAGAGTTGTGTAGCTGAAAGTTATTCATGTCTCTGCCCGCAATTCAATGCGCAACGAGCAGATCACGGAGGCGCAGCACGCCGCACGGCCAGACATACGTCTAACTGTAGCAAGAGGCGTTACTTGCCTGCGTCCTCTCATGTTTGATAGGAGCGCTGTTCTCTTTCTCTATAGATGGATTTCGACTGCGTGTCAACACGTTTGCAGCGTGATCTTCTTCAACCAGGTCCTGCAGCGAACGTGTTGATGACATACCTGCTATAATAAGTGTGGCGTGTGTGTCGCATATCGAGTAGCGGGTTTAGAGGTAAAGAACTCCAGCGATGACAACCTTTCTGCTTCATGTCAGCGCACTAGAAGGCGGTGAACGTGCTGCGGCTGCCGACCCGCCCATCTCGCGCACGGATTGTATCCACCTCGTAGGTAACCGTGCAGTGTGTCTTTAAGTCCCCTTGTGCAAACTGAATCAGTTTATTTCAGTATTTTGCTTACGTTTTAATTTCGAGGTACTTCAGTAAATGCGGAATTCGTTCTTGGAAACAAGTTGAAAGTGAACAGTTTTGAGCCACCGTCGTGTCCCGGTGAGTGCTTATCTTTTCGGTACTTCAAACTTTTATGTATTTAAAAACTACTACTGGGAACAGTTCGGCGACGGGTGAGGGAGCATTTCGCATCAGCTGCTTCACTTATTTCAGTTCACAAGTCTCATTCCGATGAAACCTGTGAGCTCTTGTGAAGCTGTCAAGCTCGTCGTGCCAAACATGGTAAAACCTCTCATGCTCAAAAAACGGCTCTCTATGTGGTCGAACGTCGATGGGAAGAGCAAAATGTGCAAAAATGCCCCTTCCCCCCCTGTCTATCCACCCCGTCACTCAACTGCCCCTTCTGCTGTAATTGTAATCATTATTATTTAGTTGACTCCAACTGGGGATGTTTCGTGTATTACGAGAAAGAAGTACAGATTGGAAGATTACAGGTGAGATGATGTTTAAATTGACATTCCATTTTCTAGCGGTGAATGTATTTTTTGAGTAGTTCCACACCCCCCCCCTCTCGAGAAAAATGTTGGGCGTTGCATTCGCCCACCGCTTTTTTTGGAGGAGGAAATGAAGCCGTGGGTAAATTCGCTATGCGAATGTGTCGGTTCCCCCGTAATGCGCGCCTCCAATGTTTGCTTGTGATAAGAGCTTTGCCACAACCATCCAGCCCCACCCCCCCCCCCCCTTATGTCCTTCATCTTCCCATCCACGCGACATGCTGCCAAACTTGTGTGGCTGAAAACCGGACTTAATACTACGTACCGTACCACTTTTGTACAAGTGCGTGAATGCCTTTATTCTTTGGGTGTTTGCGGGTACTTATATGGCTGACAAGGGCAGCAAGGCGGTGGCACGAAACCCGCCCCATTGCGCTCTCCGAGTCTAAGCAGGTTCTGGTTGACTCTAGTCGTCTGCGCTCTACTAAGCCTAAACAGCTTAGGGACCCGAACTTGTTCCTTAGCTTGCGCCAACCTTATTTCTCGCCTCACGTTTGCAACCATTCCATGACCACAGTGATTTTACACAGTCCCAGTTTTCACGAAGGATGAGTAGCTCATCCCCCTCAGAGTCCCGTTTGTGGAAAAGCTCGTCCCTGACTCGTGAAATGCTTTTTGCACCTTCCGGTCCTTGTTAGCCCCAGTCCTCTCTTTCTCTTTTTCTAGGTGAAGCATTCTGATATGTACATCGATGGTGGATTCGGCCAAGCTTCAAATAGATATTGTCTTGGACGCGAGAACAATCCCCTTCGAGAGCACAATTGTCATCTTGTGAGGTAAAAAGTTATATTTTCCGCATGGTGGTTTCCCAGAAAGGTTCCTCATTCGTTTTTATGTTAATTTGTCCTGTCTTATCGTATCGCATTTCTGAAGACATCGGCTTCCAGGCAAAACAATTGGAGGATGGCCATCCGTTTATCGCTTCAAAGAAAGCGGTGACGCTATGGCGGTCCAGGTTACACGGGCGGCTTTATATTTGTTCATTCTTCATTACCTTGATCGAGAACTCAGACGGTAGTACCGGTTGCATGTTGCTACATCAAGTCTATCCGGGCGCTAAATAAAGGTTTATTTTTGTTTCATATTTCCAGCGTTATTGTAACTGTAATGAGTTTTGGCAGTGAAAGCTGTTGATTAGTTTGGAATATTTTAGCTTATCAGAGAAAACTCGGCTGACTTGGCAACTGAAATATTCCTTATGATCGCGCGAATTTGTTTAGGCTGCTGCAAATAACGGTCACCCTCTTCAAGAGTGCAAAAAAGAGGAAGCATTGGGCTACGTTCGTATTTGCGCATCGTCCACCAGTAGCGCTGCCAGCATTCCGAGCGTCCAGCAGCGTCAGCGATCTAGCGTCTGGCCAGTCGACGAGTGTCCACCAGCGACCACCATTTTGCTTACTCTCCTATCGTCCCATACTCTTCAGCTGTCTGCTAGCCTCCTATCGCGCCATACTATCTACCGGCGATCTGCTACCCTCCTATCTCCCCATTCTATACCAGCTGTCCATTACCCTCCTAAGGCGCCATACTCTCCACTTCCGATGGTACTGGGCCGCGGCAGACGCTAGATCGATATTATCTTTACTTTCCCGGTCACTGACGCTGGCGAACGCTGGGAACGCTGGCGGGCGATGCAGCAAAGTATGAACGCAGCTGTAGTGGAAAAAGAAAAGGCTCACCTATACACTTAGCGATGAATGTGCGTTTTGCGCAACCCTGCGCTTCTCATATTTGTTCTATCCTCTGCTGTAGCGCCAGACAGCTTTTGACCATCGACCATGCGATTTTTAGAGCAGAGTATCTTGAGAACAGCTCGATATTGTAAGGGCCAAGATGCGTGGATTCCCAGCGTGTGACTACGGCCGTGGCTTGCTCAGTTCTGGTTGTAGCCAGTCCTGTCCTGCACTATAAATGACTCAGACTTGCGCCCGTTAAAGACATTCCCGCAATCAAGTGGTCCGCGAAATGCCTCCGTGCATTTGGCATCGTTGTCCGCATTCGCAGCGAATATACCACTTTCGTCACTCGAAACGACGCGTAATTATTGCCACCATTGCCGTCACGATTACTTTCACTTGCAAGACAACGTTCTTACAAGCGGAATCGCGTGTGTACATAGCGTTGCCTGGAGCGTCGTAGGGTGATTTCCTGTGCTCTTGCCGGAATCGGTTGCACGTCGAATCCTGCTGACTGGGCTTGCCTACGTCCGTTAAACTCCTCCAAGACGCCGCCCCCTCTGCTAAGGGGGTCTCTATTCAGGTTTTTTTTTCGCTCGCGTGGTTTGTTTCCAGTTGTGAAAAGTAGCCACATCCTGCGCTGGAGATGACAGAACGTGTTTGACTCCGTTGTTGAATTTGTTGGCCCCGCGCCAAATAGAATTTCATGGATATTTGTAGGGAATCATACCTATTTCTCTTTGTTCCTCTGTCCTGCCCCATGTGAGGCTTATTATAAGTTGTTGGTGTGACGCAGCGCTAAGGCATAGGTGCATATTCGGTGTGGAAAGTAATAATGTAATGTAATATGAGCAATTTTTAGTTGTTAAGATAATCACAACATTTTTCTTAGTGCATAGAATTGTCGTATAATCTTTCAGTACTGGATTTTCGTAAACCTTGCTTGCTTATGCGTGACATGGGTGAGGTGACTTTTTTTCGCTCCCACTTCCCACACCCTCCCCCCCCCCCCCCATTTGAGATTGCCAAGACTTGGAAGCAATTGGGGTTTTGTCGTTGAATTGTGGCTAAAATCAAGGTATTGATTTAGATATTCGATTTGAATAATGCCAAAGCAATTCTTCGTCAACATATGGTGGCGTGCCAAATGGCGAGAGAATATCTATCCGGCCAAAAGACGCCAATGGATGATTTGTTCCGGAATGTACAAAAAGGACAAACTTGACGAGGTATACTCTAGATTTTTTTTATAATTTTTTCGTGGTCAGTTTTAAGCCGGTTGGGTGAATGAATGAATATCAATAAGTTTCATAGCCTTTTTGAAGGATTAGTCTATAGAAGGCGCTATTCCAGCAAAGTGGTGCACATGGGTTGGGCAGAACTCCAAGGGGAGGGGATTTGAAAGTGTGGTGAATATCATCCTTAATTATAAACTTGTAGCTAATAGGGTAATGCATTAGTAACCTGCACCCCTGGCCGCAGAAGCTTCTTTGTACTTTCCCTCCAACATTCAGAAAATGAAATGAAAAGTGGCGGAGAAATGAAGCTGGTACAGTATGGTTCGCTGCGAATAAGCGTTTGCGCGGTGCCAATCCGTTTTTTTTTCTTTCGGCAAGCGACAAGGCTTCCATATCGTTCGTAAAAGTCGTATTACATCAGTTGCTGCCACTTAATTGCTTCAAAAGAGGGTAGAGAATGGGTTTGGCGGCGTGCCAAACGCAGCCGCGCGGACACACCTCATCATCTGCAGCAAATCAGGCTGTATAAGACGGCAGCGTCCACTGGCGATCACTACGTTCCGCGCGTCCGGCAGCACGTCTGCCAGCGTCTACCAGCGTCCACCAGCGTTCATCAGCGGCCGGAGTAGAGAGTATGGGGAAGTAGGAGGGTAGCAAACAGCTGGATTAGGCGTCGTGCAAGGCGCGGCGCAAAACAGCTTTGGTTGGAATTGCGCGTGTGCAGCTGCTCAGAACACGTACAACTACACGCACTGTACATTGAATTTCACCCCCCCCCCACAATTTCTATGCTTTAGTACATGTGCGCTGCGGTCGCACGCACCGCGATTTCACGACGCCTAATCCAGCTGTTTGCTACCCTCCTACTTTCCCGTACTCTCTACTCCTGCTGGTTAACGATGGTGAACGCTGGTAAACGCTGGAAGACGCTGCATTCATGATTTTTTTTTTTTTTTTTTTTTTTTTTTTTTTTTTTTTTTTTTTTTTTTTTTTTTTTTTTTTTTTTTTTTTTTTTTTTTTTTTTTTTCTTTCCTAGTCGCTGACGCTGGTAGTCGCAGCCGCAAAGTATGAACGCAAGCGAACATTTCCTAAATTAAAAGGGCTTTTTTGCAGGAGTGGGGTTTTCGAATTCGCACCAACTGTTACACCAATATGCCCAGTCTGCTGAAATAGCGCCCTGTATTTTCCCTTTAGATTAGTTGAAGACTAGTTAAATAAAACACACATTCATTTCAACAGAATAGTAGAATAGTAATCGAAATCGCAGGTTGAAGAGATCACTATGCGGTCATTGGTGGCTGAATATACAGCTTGTGTAAGTTTACAGTGCGTTCGTGGTAGTATCCGCTTTTATGTTGTAACAGTGTGAAGTCGAAAATTTTCGGTTGGGTTACCCATTCGTTCCATGGACTAAAAAGAGCTGATTTCAGGAAGCAAAAAAGGGTGCAGATGACATGAAACGATTTTGTGTGGCACGAATATCATTTGTCAAAGGCTGGGGTCCGGATTATAGCCGCAAAAGCATTAGTGAATGCCCGTGCTGGATTGAGGTGAAGATGAATAGGTAAGTATTTTTTCTAGCTGACAATTTCTCCTGCCCCGCCCCTCTTACCCCTACGTCTCAAATGATAGATCTTCGCGAAGCTGGAATTTCCGTAATCCTAGTGCTGCTCCTCTTTATGGAACAGCCTCAAATTGTTTGTTGAGAATCTATGTACTGCCGTTGGGAAGAATTCACATGCATAAAACTCGGCCCCCTCTCAAGTTGTTTTCCGGGATCCCCCTCCCTCTTCTCCCTCACTCTGCCTTCGATCTTTCCTACATCCTATCTTCCACTTCCTTACGCAGTTTTTTTCCCAAAACACCAAAAGTATTTTCTTCTCCTCCATAACCTCGAAGTACCATCGAGCGCCGTGTGGAGGGAGCGGAAGGGAGAGCCCACGCGTTGCGGTATGCTCGCTGGTCTTTGACGCCACCGCGGCGGACGAGGCGACGACGGACCGATGTGACCTGCCGCCTTTGTGCTTGCCAGCATCAGCAGTCGCTTTGACGTGGAAGGAAAAAGAGGGGGAAAAGGAAAAAAGGACATTGTACAAAAGATTAGATGCTTATGGCTGAATTAGTGGTAGAAAAGTCGATTGTCATTGCGAATTACATCAATCAATGGCGAAACTGGTGAAAAAGCCCCCTTTCGAGCGGGAAACGACCCAAGCACAAGCGTTATAAGGTGAGGACGACGAAGGTTTGGCAAATTGTCAAACTGCTGGTTGTGGCCTTATAACTCCACAACGTTTGTTTAAGAGCCGTTTGCGTCGTTTCTCAATCGAACTTGACTACTTCGCCGTCTTCGCCATCGATTGAAGTAATTTGCCCTGATAGTCGCCTTTTTTGTATTCTCTGCTCACCACTCCACTAAATCGCCTATAAGCATCCACTATTTGTTTTTCCTCTCTCTTCTTTCTCTTTTTCCTTACAAATAAAAGCGACTGCTGATTAGAGCATGAAGGCGGAAGCATAGGCCATCGTCCCCCGCCCCCCCCCCCCCCCTGGCGCCGCGGTGACGTCAAAAAACCGCGCCGCCTACGCGCACGGGTAAGTTTTCCACGGAGCGGGGGGCGGGTGGTGGGTGATCTGGTCAGCACACTCGTTTTAGAGAAAGTCAATTAACCGAAAGCGGCTTCTTTCAAAGTCACAATATTACCCTCCAAAAAAATTGACTGCCCCCCCCCCTGAGGATCCAAGCACCAGGACAATTCCCTGTGAGAACTATTGAAAGTTTGTCCATAGAACATGCTCTCCTCGGATTGTTCCAAACACACAGACAGCCGCGCAGCCGCGAGCATAGTACTGTTGCTGCCACCCTGTAGAAGTGCAAAGAGGATGCGCGTGCCGCTCATGACGAGGCCATGTCCCCGCCCTCTGGCCACGGCAACGCCCAACATTCATTTCTAAAGGCTTACAAGTGGTAATGCTGTTCCGCTGCCAGCCCTCTTCGAATGGTGAGAGTGAGATGATAAGGAGAGAGAGCTGGCACCAGCAATTTAAAACCCGACCACACCCTTTCACCGCTTTATGCGCGTACAAACGCTGCTTGGATGGCGTTCTTCATAAGGCATTTCAAGCTAATTCTTCTGCTTTTTCTTCTTCGCTTATGTATTCGCCAGCGTGTCCTCAGTACTTAAAGACAGCCCCCGCGATCAAAGTGGCTCGTGGTCGCCTTTGCTGTGCAAGTAGTCTAGCCTCCAAGCTAGAAGACTGTTCACCTTTCGCGACTCTATTGTGAGCGTGGAGGCTGCTATAGCCGCTCAAAGTGCTAGTTCTAACTCCTCCTCAGTCGGACCGCCTTTACTTGCTAGATGTCCTCCGACGGAGGCCACTCACTTGTTCTTAGTTGGGGCGGCGGGCATTGCTAATGCCCCTGGATAATTCTGCTCTCCTTCATTACAGTTTACTCATTGGAGGTATATACATTCAATTCAACCCATTTCGCGAGGTGAAACGCGTAAAAAACACGAGTGACGCAATTTTCGTGATGCAAAACCACGACGCACAAAAGGTGCGCTACCGTAATCACAAATTCAGACACCGTGTTGATAAAATTCCTTTTTCCTTCCCAGAGTTTTTCCTCTGCGTTTTTGTTGTTTTCTTTTTGTATTCTTTTTTGCACTGGATGATATCAACTACTGCGAGATGTGATAGAGAGATTTGTGAGCTAGGGGTGCACAGAGACCGCAGGGAGGTGTAACTGTGAGGGAGCGATTTTGTTTATGTTGTTCTGGAGAACGCTTCTTGCCTGTTTTCTTCTTTGGGAGATTACTTATCAGCTGCTGTTTCATAATTGGAAAGCAGCTATCCATGAGACTTTTATCGCGGGAGCTGTCTTTAAGCTGTACAACTGGTCCCTTTTGAACGTGGGCGTGCCTTGTACGGTACAGATAGAATAGTATTTCAGAGCGTTTCAATATTTGGACGAGTTGATGCATGAGATATGATGGTGAGATGTACCATGCTAATTTCTGTGATAGAATTTAACTACTTTTTCCCTGTATAGTTATTACCCTTCTAACATTATGGAATTATGCCATACTATACTTGTTTGCCCAGGTTTTCATTAATCATTTTTTCATTCATTTATTTTTCTTTATAGAGAAGTTGTATCGCATAGCATCGGTAGTGTTACAGTTCTATATTGCTTTTTGATCTCTACTAAAAGTGCAACGAGGTTTTTTCCCTTCATCATCGGTGATTATTGTTATTGTTCTTCTAAAGCGCACTTCGTTATAACGGCTTCGACCGCGCGTGTATGTCCGTCTCTATCGAGCACTACCAGTATACATGGCTTGCTTAACCGATTAATTTTACCTCATCCATACATTGAATGATTCGAAATAACTATTTGACCTGAGTTTTGATCCTCCTAGAGTTTGTTTTCATATATGTATGTTAGCTAGAGTTTGATCTAATCAGCTTGTGATAGAAATTTAAGCTCTCGCTGAATAGTTATTATGTGAAAGTCGTCCTATTTGACGCTATTTACCCTTCACGACCTCACTTTTCAAGCACAGATTCTTCGAACCCATTATGTGACCGCGTTGATAGTTCGCGAACCCATTATGTGACCGCGTTGATAGTTCGCGACAGGGAAAGTACGAGAATGCACGAATTGGGCGAGCGTGCGCAAAAAAAACAAGTATCGATTTGGAAGATGTGAGATGAGGCAGCATTCGGGCTTCGAGATGACGTGCATTGACGCGCTGTGACGCGCATCGACGCGATATAGTTGCAGCAGCGCCCCAATCTTATAGACGCGTACGCGGCCGCAGAGGGGAATCGATCGGCACCATTGGCGCCGCCCTATTGGCCAGTACCCATCGACACCGGCTGCGCTGATTGAGCAACGCGTACCCTCCTGTTCTCCGTACTCTCTCAATACTTAGGTGGGGGGCGTCGATCAATCCCGTCTGCGGCTGGCGTTCGCGTCTATAGCCTCTGCCTGAGAATGCGCGTCAAAGGAATGGGTAAGATTTGATCGATTCTGCGCACTGCACATTAACGAGTCGGCAGAATAGGTGCGTTGTAGTAGATCAATTCCTATTCAGTTCTACGGCAAGGATTCCCTGATTCTTCGGATCGACAGTTATATTTTCCCTTGTGCATCTCTCCGTCCCCCAATGCGCCCATTCTCTTATCTCCATGCGTTGCGAACTATGAATGAGGTCTACGGAGGCAGACCCCCCCCCTGGTGACAGATTTGGCGCTAACTTGTAGCGGAGCACTTGGTCGCGTCTGTATATCACTGCTCTCAGAAAAGGCTTAGGCTTATACGACCATAGTCACCTAGAGATAGTCCCGCGGAAAGAAACAGTCTTCAGTTAGCCTGAGCTTTGAGTAGGCCAAGGGTACGGAGGCGCTAAAAAGTGGTTCACCAACTACGATAGCGCCAAGAGCGCTCCCTCGCTGGAAGGAAGAGCATAGGCGACAAGAAGCGCTGGTCAAGAGTCTCAAGCGTTCTGCCGCTGGCACCGGTGCCAGCCGTTTTCTTGCAAAACTGATGTAAGATATTCATTATGTTCAGTTGGTGGAACTACCTTTGGGGATAAATTTCAATAAAAATATAATCAGAATATTGCATGGTAGAGGTCGTTAAGGGTAGATAGTGCCTCGTGTTTGTTCCCTCACTTTCTGAAGTATAAGGCGCACCTTCGCCTCAAACGGCGCACGTTACGCGCCGCGAGCCAACTGCGGCCGCGTCGCGAAACGTATTGCGCGCGCTTTCGCTTGCGTTTTTGCGACCTTGCGAATGCAACTTATACCCCAGAAAATGGGGTGTGCTCCTTGCAAGTGTCAAGAAATCTAGATAGGGTAGAGTAAGAGTTCAGGTTGTATACTTGTCATTGTACGTGTTACCATTTTTGTCTGCAAATACTATTCAACAGATTCGGTACAACAAATTTCTTCAGGATAACAATAATTGCTGTGAATTGTCAGATTTCTAGTATTGATGAGTAGCCAGTTATTTATGTGATATACATGATTTCTATTTGTATTTGCTTCTTTTACTAGCATATAAGTGAGTGAATTTCGTACGATTAGAGATTACCGCTTGTCATAGGGCGTTTTAGGGCGTTTTCATTTTCCTACCTCATGGATTGTTTCTACCTCTGTTTATAAACAGTTGCCTTGTGTTGTTGTGATACACTTGAAATCGCTCTTTTTTGAAAGAGCATAGTTACGCTGGAGTAGAGGTGTAATCCTAGTCACTGAGGGTCAATGGCACAAGAGGAATGGTGCCAGTGATGCAAAGATTGGTGTATAACGCACCGTAGTGATGAGAAAAAGAAAATTCCTAAAATCATCACCTCTCTTCCCTCTGATCATTGCATTTCCCGGCCGCACTCCTACAGCGTCTCGATTCGTCCCTGTTGAGGAATGTGACAAGAGAATCGTAATTCACCGCGCTGGTGGGCGTCGCGTGCGACGTCGCGCCCGCAAATGACGATGGTTCCAGGTAGTAGATGGCGACAACAGGCAATTCGATGTTCCACGTTACAGTAAAATAGCGATAACAGGCAATTCAGAACCGAAAATAGTCATAAATGTCTGCGATGGCGCGTTCTTTATGAAGTCCGGTGCTCCAATCGACAGGTTAACACGAGTTAAGAAGGCGCGCGCGGGAGCGGCAAATCACGATTCTCTTGCCCGCGTCCTCCTGTGAGGGCCAAGGTATCGGGTTGAGTAAGATGTTCCCACCGTTTCACTGATTGCTTATTTTTCGGGTGCTATGTTCGTTAGCGCATAGTAATTTACCTTTTCAACCAGTGTTTCGTGAACATCTGCAATTACTGTAATAGAGTTTTTTCCTTACCTGAGTAAAACTCCGAAACAAAGTTAATGCTGAGCAAAAACTATTGCTTTCAACAACCTTCAGATCTTAAAGAGTTGAGAAGTTAGAGCGCGTTCATACTTCGCAATCGCGCGATACCGAGATCCGATCGCGTATCGCAAAGTGAGAACGCGCTCTTAATAGATCTGTTAGAATACAATTATGTTGGTATGCCAAAAGGTATGCCGTAATCGGTCGCGAGGATTGCTAAAATCTGAAATGGCATGCTGACCTGCTTGCTCGTTCAGGCCTTCCTTAGTACGATTCATGGGCACAGCATTCTGATGTGTTAAGATCCTCCATCTGTACTGCACTATCTACTGCTTGACATGCCCCTTCCCTATCCTACCGTGACTTTCTTGATCTCCCCACTTCCAACACTTCTCCCAGCTTTCCAAAATTCTGCACTTCTCTACCCGAAAGCTGCCATCGAGCGGAGGAGGAGATTGGGTCGCCAGCAATGCAAGCACCAACTGCTAAGTTCAAGGGTCGGAACTGGGGCAAAGCATCATGATGTTGGAAACGGTAGTGTCAGTCCGACTCTCCACTAAGGAGGCTCCTTACTACGAAACATCTTTTACTCTTGACTCTACGAACCCTCACTGGATGTGAATTGCGTCTGAGCTCGTAGTCGCATTGCGATCCCAGCTCAAAATAGCGCTAAAGCAGACATGTTGACGGTAGAAATCGCAGTGCTTCTTCTGGAGGTAACAACATTTAGCAGCTCAGGTGCGTTCTTTTGAGACACTGAAGGGCATGTCAAAGCGATACCTCCACTGTTGTATTTCCTCACTAATCGTAACCTGAATCTTACCTTCTTGAGAGAAATTTTGGATGTGTTTTAGATGGGTTAATGACATCGGACAGCAAGTTTTCTGCCTGCGACGAATTAAATAACTGTCTTCGTACACAATTTTTTTACAGAATCAAGAAATCACTACAAAGGGCAGTGCTTCCTATTCCTAAAAACCGTTATACTTTTCTCGAAGATGCACTAGTTTAGAAGATATGTTAGATGGCTTTTGGTGAGCGAAATTCTGAGCCAGTCAGAAGCTCGACTCCTCCTTTTCTGTTTCTTCTTCTTTGTAAGAATACTACCTTAATATGCCTCCGAAACACCTACAGGGGGGAAGACATTTCGACCGAGTCACATATCAGCAAAGTTTTCGCAGCCCAGACAGAGGACGTGGATACGAGTACCAGGGGAAGATACCCAAGATGTTCCTCTATAAGCAGGAGCTGGCGCTCGCCCATCACCTTCATGTACACCAAAATACACTGCGAAGCATAATCATAGTTCCACCCATGAATCTCACAAAATCCTGTCTTACACGAGGTTTTCCAAAATGCCCCCATACAGAAAATGTGGTAATTACCAATACCAATTCGCATGCCAACAACAAACACTAACTTGAAAAAACAATTTTTTCGTCAATTTTTTCAAAAATGGTCGTTCTGACAACGCAGCAAAATGATAGTTCCACCGAACAAATCGTATTTCAACAATAAATGTACAATAGAATGAATAAATTTTGATCCAGCAATTCAATGGAACTCTATTTCTCCAAGTAAGTTGGAAAATACGGTTGGCCATGTTCGATTAGAGATTTATAATAGGGCTCTTCGGCCAAACCTGGCCCGATTGATTAACTCTGAGCTCAGAGGCTTGTGAATTGATGCATACTTCTCATGGCGATCCATACGCCACCATGAAGCGCCCTCACATCCTGCCCCGCAATTGGGTTTACAAGTCGGGCTACTCGCTGGCCAGGGCAAAAGAGCGGTTTGGTGACAATTGAATCACACTCGAGTGCTTCAACTGTCATGAACTGGTGCATTATCCTGCATTAAAACGGGACTTTCTTGCTGATTTCTACGCCAGAAAGTAAGGAGACGTTGTCGCGTGACTTTTAGATGACGGAAGAAATCATTTCTTTTTTCATACGGAGCGCAGTTTCAGACGTTCCATTAAGGCGATGGCAGCCCAGACCATGAGATCACATCCACTGAAGTTCCGCCAGTTAAAATGAAAACTTGTCTCTGCCTTAGGACGTTGCTAGTCGGGACATCCCGGTTGTTCGCGGAGCGTCGCAGTTGTATTTCTTCTCATCAGAAACACCACCACGAAAAAAAACTGAAAAAAAACTTACAGACAAGCAGTAGGGCACCGCAGCCAAAAGCCAACCTCACTCCACTGGATTCGGCAACATCTTCGAGCAAAGCCAATTAGGTTTTCGCGATGGTTTTTTGTTAGAAAACAGTACGTAACTCATATTCCTCCTATGGGTGAACTCGGGAGTTTTCCAAGACACGCCTAACAGTATCCTCCGAGACATTAACCTGCGAAGATGACTCAATTTCCCGACCCGCCCCTGACACGACACTGCGGGGTTGGATGCTTTTTTTCCCCACAAAAGGGATACGGCGGTTTATTCCGATAGGAGCAAAAGAGAGATGTCCCAGAGCTCTTCACCAACTCAATATGTGTTAGATTCCTTGGCAAAACAATTGTGTAGAATGATGCGAGTTGCGGCTTCGAATCCCGCAGCGGACCGACGCTTCACAAGTTTTTGAGTCTTCTTTGCGAATAATCTGTCCTTTTTCGAGGTACATTAATGAAGTTCCACTTGCCATAGCCTAGAAGAAGCGAGAAGTCATAATGATGAGAAGTTTCGCCGAACAAAAATGATGCAGCCGGAAAATATGCGGTGGAACTATATTTTTGCTGCGTTGTCAGAACGACCATTTTTGAAAAAATGACGAAAAAAATTGTTTTTTCAAGCTAGAGTTTGGTGTTGGCATGCGAATTGGTATTGGTAATTACCACATTTTCTGTATGGGGGCATTTTTGAAAACGTCGTGTAAGACGGGATTTTGTGAGATTCATGGGTGGAACTATGATTATGCTTCGCAGTGTATGAAGTTCATCCTCCAGTCGCAGCCTGCGGACGAAGACCTTCGGAATTCATGTCACCGAGCAGCTGCGAAACTTCTAGTATGGAGTCACCCATAAATAGCTACCTGGAGAGCAGTACTCTCGATCTGGAAAACCTCCATCATCGAGCAGCTCCGTCAACGTCGCTACGGTCTAGGACATCATCTTCACCTCAGTCGCCAAGGTGCAGGTCGGATCGGTGGGACCGGACGTACCTGGAATGGAGAGACCGATATTTTCTTCGTGGGCCCCGGACTAAAGGTGAGCGCTGGCGGTTACATTGGGCAACTCGTGAAGAATATCCTCCTCACATGTGGTCGCCCGTACCTTCTTGGAAACTTTGTACTGCTACAGCATTGAGTGCCACCACATGAAATCGAAGGGCGTGGAGTAAACCTCTTGGCCCACTTGTAATTGGAAAGGCGGCGCTTGAGTACCCTGAAGAAAGGTTTTAATATCTAAGCAGGTCATTTGATCTGAATACTCCTCATTACCTTGGCTGCGGTCGCGAGTTCAACAGGGTGGATCTTACAGTTGGCGGAGAAAATCAGCTATCTCGCTGGAAGCCAGGTACCGAATCAACGGTGCGTGCCGCAGATCTCTCGACGGCGCTTCTCCAGGAAGGCAGGTAGCGGATAGTGCCATGATAGTATTTGATATGCTTCCATTATCGGTAGGTAAAAACTGTCGATAAATAACTTCCAATAAATTGTACACTATATAGAGCCTCGAAAGTCGAGAGAAACGAAAAAGTCTTTTTCTTTTGCGCCCCCCCCCCTGTATTCCCTTCACAACTGCAGTGAAGCAATTGTTTGGTCATACATGCGTGGTTTCGATCGACTGTGCCGCGCTACTGCCACTAGGCCTCTTCCGCAGAAGTGGTGGAAAGCATGTAACTTTCTTCCCACAAGCCAGTTTTTTGCAAGCAGATGTATCTCATGGCAGTTCGGAAAAAGGTCGCGCTCGAAGCAGAGCCTGCTTGGGTGCTAGTGTTAATCCATCTGAACGTAACCTTACGAATTATACACATAAACTATAATTTACCAGTGCGCCTCGCGGCTGACGCCGGCGCGGCCTCCTTCTGATACGGCCCGCTGCGCCGGGTACTCTTGAGCTGCTTTTACAACATTCTTCGTTCTGAATCCTCCGCCCACCTCAGAGCAAGAACCCGCCATCAAATTAATTGTAGCCAGCCACTCTTCACAGCGCGACCCCTGCTGACCTGTAATTCACATATTTTTCGGAAAATTGTCTGATGTGTTCTGGAACCGTTCTGCAGAGTTTTTGTCTGGCTCCGCCCACCTCGAAACAGGCTCCGCCCCAATTTTTGTGCCCGCAATCCTCATTGGCGACCTCTGCTGACTTGATCCACTTTTTTATCCGTGAACTCCGCGAGGGCTCTGGCGACGAGTTTTGGAGAATTTTCTCTAGGTTCCGCCCAACTCGGGCTGGCCCCGCCCACAACATGTACACCCCACATTTCTTAATCGGCGACCCCTTGCTGACCTGAATTCACTTAATTCCGGTCTTCGGAGTGCTCCAATTGAACACCGCTTTTACAGACCTTTCTTGGCTCCGCCGCCACTCGAAGCAGGCTCCGCCCACAACGTTTTTGCCCTCGATCCCGGTCCTCACCTTCGACCCTCTGCTGACCTTAATCCACTTTTTTCCGGTCTTCGGAGTGCTCTGGGAGAGTTTTTGGAGAATTTTTGTCTGGCTCCGCCCACCTCGGGCTGGCCCCGCCCCCAATTTTCGTGCCCCACAATCCTCACCGGCGACCCTAGTGCTCTGGAACCGTTTTACAGACCCTTTTGTCTGGCTCCGCCCACCTCGAAGCAGGCTCCGCCCACAACGTTTTTGCCCCACGGTCCTCACCTCACCTTCGACCCTCTGCTGACCTTAATCCACTTTTTCCGGTCTTCGGAGTGCTCTGGGAGAGTTTTGGAGAATTTTTGTCTGGCTCCGCCCACTCGGGCTGGCCCCGCCCCCAATTTTCGTGCCCCACAATCCTCACCGGCGACCCTCTGCTGACCTTAATTCAAGTTTTTTTTTTCCGGTCTTCGGAGAGCTCTGGAACCGTTTTACAGACCATTTTGTCTGGCTCCGCCCACCTCGGAGCAGGCTCCGCCCACAATGTTTTTGCCCCACAGTCCTCACCGGCGAACCTTTGCCGACCTTGACGCACGTTTTTCCGGTCTTTGCAGTGCTCTGGAACCGAGCTACAAACTTTTAAAGTGAGTATCCTGCGGTTTAGGGCAAGCTCCGCCCACTGTGGGCGGATCTCAACACACTTTGGGCATGCCCAATACTCGCCAGATATTTACATTCTGCACTGAGCTTTTTGCGGCTTCTGCTGAACACTCTCGCGACCGAGCTTAGTGAGTTATTTGCGAAGACCGGCCCACCGTTGAGATACGACCCCGCCCATTTTGAGGATGTCGTCCTGCCCAGTTAGTCATGCGACTCCTTACTAACCTTATTCCCTTGTCCTTTCCATACTTAGGCTGCTCCGCGACCAAGCGAATTCATGAACATTTTTTCTTGCTGAACCCAAAATTATCAAGTGAGTGCCGCCCGACAGTGGGCGGGCGGCTTCGCATAGGTCAAGTGTGCTTTTTATTTCTTGTCCCATGCTCTACCCATCCCCACCTTGACCCGACCTCTCCAAGTCGTTCTTCAGGTCGAACCGAATTTCCGGACAGACAAACAAACTTACAAACAAACAAACAAACAAACTTACAAACAAACTTACAAACAAACTTACAAACAACAAGACGAAGCTGAATCTTATACTTAATCATGGCGAGTAATTTGTGGTCTTCCACACATGAGGGTTCTCCACAGCTCTGGTTCCGCTCCACAAAGCTTAGCGATACACTTTTGAAGCGTTCGGTTTTCACCGCCCCTGCGTTTATAATCGCCCTCTCCCCTTCTTAGCGGCCGAGTGCGACCCTCGATGGGTTTTGCACAACGATGGTGTATCCTGATTGGGACCTCCTGGTGGGATTCTCCCAACGATGGTGGGGGGATGGGAGAGAGAGGGATCAAGAAGCGCTCTTATGTGGCTCCCGCTGAACACCGTTACCACCCGATCATGTAGCT